>JAGTTH010006449.1:0-14851 GCA_022606485.1 Agraylea sexmaculata | reverse complement strand
TGAACTTTTGCCTAATTTAATTTTATATTATGTCTTTTTTATATAGGATTTATCCTTTTAGAAATGCCATTTGAATAATTGTAAAAAACCTATAATTTTATATTATTTTGTATATTTAGACTTAATCGTACTCATATTTTTAAAATTCATATTTTTTTAATGCCATTACTTCAACGAGCGTTTTAATGAAAATATATTATAAAAATTATTTATTTTAGAAAATAATAATATGATTTATTATTTGATATATATTCTATTGATTATTGAATATAAGGCTGTGGGTTTTAATTTCCTCTATGACGGAGGTCCACTTATAAAATACTGGTTGATTTACATTGTGATTGGGTTCATTTCTCAGTCCATTCATATAAAGACGTACCCTGTATCAGACATATTCATTTAAATAATTCAAACAACTAGTCATACCATAGGTAAACTCATCAACTATTTAAAAAAAATATATTTGCAAATTGTTTGAGGAAAGCCGTTCGGTGAAAATATATTATCTCTTATTTATTTCCACAGTCATGGTCAAATATCGAAGAATTCACGATTTATTATCGACTACTTGATTTATTTTTTATCAGTTGCATCTGGCGGTAAAAACTTCAATGCTTTTTTTATTGATTCGTCGTCCGTACAATCAGATACAATTGTTTTCCAAACGATGTGCGCTCGATTTTCTCAAAGTCATCCCAATAAAAAATATAATAAAAGCTCGTTAGTTGTTCCTTTTGTAATTTTATCAGTAATTCACGTTTATATATTATGTAGGTTGATTTTTTATTAAGTTAGATTAAAAGACAGCTATGTTTGCACACATAATTAAGCTCTTAAAAATGGCTTATTACAATGTAACGTAAGTTTATTTATAAGCGTAGTGAAAGGTCTAAGTAATGTGTGCGGTTGGAATTCAAGCAAGTAATATGATATTTCCGCAATGAAATGGAGGTATATTCCATTATATTTTATAAGTCATGGTTTTATTGTCTACATTGTAAGTGAATAGTACAGTTACGAGTCTAATCCGATGGCCGTTAAGCCTTAACCTTGCCATAATATGGGAACAAGTCTTCTCTCATCTTACACTCTTAACAAAACCTGAATGTGGAGTAAATACTATGTCATGGTCAAACCACTTATTAATAAATAGACTCCTGAATATATGAGATAAAATTTATTTTATTTGCTTATAAACAACACATCTCAAATGAAAGCTTCCTTCACAAGATTTATTCATTCATACATGTATATATTTTCATATAAATCAATCTATTAATTTTAGAGGGGAAAATTTTAGGCAATGAGAATGTCAAGAAAGGATATAATAAAATAAGTATATGTATTTTTAAAATATTTTTATTAAATCTTAAATACAAAACATACGAAATCTGTGTTGGTGTTTAATTTTTTTATTGAATTATGAATTACAAAATTAATATATTGAAAAGGTTTTGATATTTTCCCATATTCTCTATAAATTATATTATATTATATCGCATATTAATATTTTTACCGAAAAATTCATGTTTGACATAGAAAAATTGTGTTACCAATTATTGTATACTCATACTAATAAATAAATTGTAATACATAATTAATAATTGGGGAAAAAAATTTTTTTTTGCTATACCTTTCCTTTTTTTTTTTTTTTTTTTTTTTCATCGTGACGCCTTCCCTATTGACGGGAGTCCCTTTATAAGGGGTTGGCCAGGCCACCTTGGCCTTTACGGGAGAATATAGTAGAGATGGTTTCCCAGGCCACCACACAGCAATGAGTACTTAAGATCTAGTTTGCTAAGCTAGATCTACCAAGTGACTCCGGTGCCGTGAATCGAACCCGGGAGTCTTCACTCACGAATCCGTTACACTAACCACTGGGCCACAAGGCGGCTATACCTTTCCTACTTCTTTAAAATAATATATAAGTTAAATACACACTCATTATTATATAAAAATAAATCGACCATATTTTTGTGCAAATAACAAATAATTTATGCGTCAAAAATATTCTAAAATTTTTAAATTACTTATATAAATTTGCATCTCTGGATAAAGAAGATAGTCCATTTATCATCGGCTCATATTCTAAGCGATATAATATAAAAAATAATGCTATACAGATTTCCCTATTATGCACTTAATTAAACTGACGTAATTGTATTGTGATGACATCCAATTTGTCCTTCTGGCACACCTTTTAACAAGCAAATCAATTATTCTGTTATCTTAAAAGTTATTCATTATAAATAATAATAGAGTAATATTTTATAAGAAAAGACGACTATTTGGTCGATGACATCATATAACGGCGCCACTCATTCAACACGTACATTGGCGGATATTATGTGTCCTCCATCTTTTCATAAATGTCATTAACCATCATCATAAAACACACCTGAATAAAGGAAAAACTCTTTCTATGATGACTATTTTGAAAGCAACCGTGGTAATAAAATATATAATCAACTGTACTGTACGCAACGATATCAGTACTTTAAAAAAGTATGTACTAAAATGTCATTCAATTATTTTAAATACTCAACAAGTTTCTTCTTATTGAGTTTTGCTTCAACTAAAACTATTGATAAAAATATTTTTCATTTACTTTATTAAGTTTGAAGGAAATACATTATATAATAAATATTAGCTATAAGATATTAACATTTGAATATAACGATTTACTTGAGCATTAGACATTAATTGTTATTTAAACTATTTGATAAGGATTTAAAAGCCTTAATTATTTTACTGCTCCAAAACATAATAATGAATATAAAAATTATAAATTTAAAGGTACTAAAGTACTGTATTAAAATAAGTGAATAAAATATATGCTTTGACTTGATAATCCAAAATGGTGAAATATTATATATCCAAAAACCTGTACATTTAAATTTTTTTGTCCTACAATTTTAATAGCGAGGGAGGAATATGTCCTTTGGTTCATTTTTCTTATCGATGAGAATTATTTTATGTTCGTTACATCCTTATTGGGAATTTTAAGGATAAACTTTAGGATGGGTTCAAATTGTTAGATGATAATTTTCAATTTAAAAATTGCCTATTTAATGTTATGTATTATCTGTTTGACTTTAATGTTACCTTCGTACGGTTTTTACGATACATTTATTTAAGAACATACTTGTTTTTATTACCTCATCAAGTTGGCTACTTTTTGCCTTTGTCCCTAAGCTTTCCTACGATTCGAGAGGGTCATCAAGAGTAGAGATAGATTATTTCAATTAGTTCAAATGTTGGGCTATATTATAAGATTATTCAAGTAACGGTTAGGCCAATTCAAAATTCTATTAGTAGTATACATTTGTTTCCACGGATTATTAGGAGTCGGCATTGAATTGGATAAATACGATTCCCGTTGGTTTCATATCAAAGTGAGCAAAAACCATAATTGAATTATAAAATGTGACAGTTGTGCGATAATCTTCAGAATGTAACGGTTAGAAATTATATTTGGATTTGTGACTGTTATGTAATTGATTTCATTTATAGATATTAAATTAGACTAAACAAAATTACAGTAAGACTAAAATATTAGTATTGATATTTTAAATGCACATTTCCACCGATATTTTAATATGTATACTTTGAGATAACCTATTTCTGTTTTATTATATATTGAATCTACTCTAATAAGGTTATTTTAATTGATTAAAAATATCTCAATCCAACTTTTAATTAAATAAAACACTTTATAGTATTGTTGAAGAACAAATTAATGATATACATTATATATTGGTTTGGAATTATTGTTAGAAAAAACAGTAACTTTTTTTTTAAATCTAAATTTATTGATTTACACAAACACGTTGGATAAAATAATACACACAGTATCTTAGTAGATTAATTAATTAAATGTGTTAATTCATGTCTCGAAAAAATATATCAGGATCCATAACAAATAAAAGAGGTTAAAATATTTACAATGGATTTGGTCAATGCTTGCAAAATATACAAAAAATCGATTGCTCTCCATTTCATGAAAAAAAAACCTGGGAATTATTCAGATCTATAACCAAACAACACGAATATTATATGTTTAGTTGTATTTTTATTATATTAAAATGCATTCGAGTATGAATAACGGTCGTCGGGTGCGTTTTTTGGTCCATCTCTACTCGGGCGAGTAAATTAGTTAACGCCTTTTCCGTGAGGATGGTAATTGAATTTTTATTCCAGCCAACCATTACTCATAGACCGAGTTCGTTACGAATACAAATGAATATAATATTTATTTGGACTTTTTGGTCCTGCTTTAAGCTGTTGTTGCGTGTTCTGACTCGGATGATAGATAAGGATCATTGTACCGTTCCTACACGACTGACTCCCGTTCCTTTTTCCTAGTACACAATGTCATTCAAAACGGTTATTATTTTACATTTCTCATATTGTGCTTTGTTGGGATATCCTGGCTGGATCCTGCTTTCACTTTGGGAGTGTCGGAATTATTATACAGACCAACAAGAGTAATAATTATCACACAATGTTACAATCACAGAGAGAAAGTGGCGACTGTCAAATCATCGGACAATATAATATTTATTGAATAATATTGCATGTTTAATCACCCACTATATTGAAAAAAAATTGCTATTAATTATTATCAAAATCTTAAAAATTCAAAAAATAATCTGTCATAGTGAAAATGAATATATAGCTTACTTAGATTAATCCACCATTTCTAATTAATTATATATTAATCATTAAACCTAACCTAATTATTAGTATTTAAGAAAAATGACTTTTTCATGCTGAGAATTCAACTTTATAAACTTTATTTTGTATCATATTCTATATTTTGTAAAAATGTAACTAATTTGTAGTTAGAATAAGTAAATATGGAATTTACTTTTACTTTTAGAGATGTAAGTTCTCTGCACTATTTTATCTTATTAAAAAAAATGTATTAGATTTACTTATTTTTCATGTCTAATAAGTAATAAGCAAGCATCTCTATCTTTCTTTTTGTTTTAATATGAATACGAAGTTTGTGTGATAAATAAATTTATGTTGTGGTTTTTTTTGCATTTCTAACCATTTTATATTAATTTGAACTTTAATATCAATATAAAAATTAATCGATAATTTTAGAATTAACGTTACTAAAAAACATGGCGATTGGTGTATTGAGATCTGTAATTAATTTTTCGGAATTATATTCGCTTTAAATACACTTTGAAATAAGAATTATTAGGAGTCGGGGAATCTAAATCTTATTAAAAATATTTTATTGTTTCGCGGCCACTATCAACTAAATACATTTACAACTTAATACATATTGTTTCATTGATGCAAATAACTAAAGAAATGTATTTTTATATATGCCATATTATAAATATTGCAGGGAATTTTCGAAAATGAAAACTTCATAATTTGTGAGCTTATATATTACAATTTCTTTATTATGCATAAGTTTTTACATTGATTGATAGAACAATACATCTTTGGAAATAGACTTAAGTGTACAGAGTGTTTACATCTTTTTTTACCTATAACTAACATGAGAATGTTTTATTTAAATTTGACATGAGTAATAGTATTTAATTATAGAAAGAATGGGGAAAAAATAAAAACCCATTTACAAATTTGAAGATTGATAAATAATAACAACGATAAAGCAATATTAACAAAACAGTTACAAAATATAATGCTTAAAAACTAAATAACAATTTGTATGGGTAAAACCAAATTTGAGTTGAGTGGATTATTAGAAATTTTATTTTGTTTTTAAAAATAATATCAGTTTTGGAAGTCTATTGGTAAAATAAACTTGCGTTTCCTCGAGGTATTTTTGGTTTTATTTACATGTCTTATGATTGGGTTAGTCGGGAAGTTAGTCATTTTAGTGTAATATTTTTTACTCAAATCTTCGATATTTGATTTGATCATTTTTAACTTAATGTCCTCGTGGACTTCTTTAAGAAATGTAAGTATTACATTGTGTTATTATTGTTGAAGTAGATGTATTTTTATTGAAATTATGAGAATTTAATCTACCGTTGCTCTGTACCAATAATAACATTAATATTCAAGGGAATCAAAGTAAACCTTCAATTAAATACGTTTTATTAATATTGTTTTTAATATTTCAGTTTCGGCATGATAAATAATTTTTATTATATTAATTCCAGCAAGATTTGAGCTCATAGTTGATTGTGTTTGTAGTCATATTCTTTGGTTATAATTAAATGTAAGATTAAAAAGTACAATCATTTTATTAGTGATTTAGTTATGAAATGCTTATCATGGAAAACGTTTTGTTATTGATTTATTCCAACTAGTCTAAGACTTTCTATATTAAAATTAATAAAATATTTTTACTGTTAAGAAATGTGCCAGGTTCAATTTGTGAGCTTATCATGCTATATATCTAGTCTTGAAATGCATTGAATAGTAGTAGAAAGACAGAATGCAAGCAAACATCCCCGCCCACTAATTTGTATTAGCCTGCAATCTTAGCAGCGGGAATCTAATGTTGGACATCACAAGGCCTGTTAGTGAATATCATATAGAATGTATGTTGAAATTGATCGATCGTCCGTGTTGGCAGTGCTAAAAGCATATTTGTCATGGAGTGCATGCAGCAAACAGGGGCTCGTTGGATGGGTGGGTGTATTTGTGGCACGGCAGGTTTTGCTATAGTCGACTTGTTCCACACAGCCTGCTTCCAAGTATCCTTGAACCTTGCCTTCAAGCATTACTACAACAACTACTATTACTACTACTTCTACTCTCTAGTCTTAACGAACTACTCATCTCATCTTATACGTGTTCTTCATGCCCTTTTGTCATGTCTGCACTGCCATACACCTGCACTTATTATATTCATATTCCAAATACATCAATTACTAATACTATTTACATCATAATAAATACCATCATCATAAACTGTTTCAATACATTCATGTTAAATTTAAATATATTATAAATAAATTGAATGGACAAGTATACCTCATATTGACGAGCATATCATTCGCATTGTTCAGGTTCGAGTCTTGTACCAGGTTTTTGGTACAACAACAACAATATAATTAATATTTTCGGGATATATTTTGTAAACGGCTTAACTGATTTTTAAATTAAATAATCAAAATTCAGACGTATAATATGAATATAATTTTAAGTAATAATAGTTTTTTAATAAATTCAAAATACAAATATATATATATATATATATATATATATATATATATATATAAAAATATATATATATATAGTGGAAACTGCGTTGCATTTTAAAATAAATATTACTTAAAAAAACAAGGAAATTTACTTATAAACACATAGTTGCTTATAGCGAAGTGTTTAATGTTAAAACTTAAAACTATTAGAAAAATAAAATACACTGTATGTATTCGTCTTATATTATTGAGGCATTTAGATACTGAAAATATTCATCAAACTCTCATTCTTTTAGTTGGGTTTTTTTTACAAACGAATATATGTAGAAGAAATTCCAGAAATCAATAAAACCTTCTCCGCATCATTGTTAGTTCTGTTTTCTTGTTGGTCTTATTACCCTGAGAAATCCGTCCTCTGGTCGACGAAGGTGGGTTGAGACTATTTTTAGACTGACAGAAGCCTCGAGCCTCTCAAACCTCTTATGGGAGAATAAAAAGACATATAAAAAGACACAGACAACCCAATGCAATTATAATTAGTTGAACGAAGGTTCCAACAACGGGAATGCCGAATGGCAAATTATGCTCCCTTTTTTACATTAGTTCTAAAACCAAATGACTCATATATCTTGTGTGTGACATCACCTGAAATTAATACTCCTTCCCTGAATTATACAGAATAATATATTTTAAACAAATAGATACTTTTTTCATCTTGTATGCTGATGATATGATATTAGTATTGTCAATATTCTCCTTTACAAACACAAGATAGTGAAAATATTTGTATTGTAATAAAAACCAATACATTTTTCAATAAATTATTTCATTAAAAATTGGGACAATTTTGCTGAAACCATATCCTCTTATTAAAATATACTTAAATATAGAGTGAAAATGATTTTTCATGTCATATAGGTACTATAAAAATATTTTTTTGTGTATGTATAAAAAGCCTCAGAGATAAATCGACCAATTTTATTTAATAATAATTAATACTTTACTTGTTTCAGGTAAGGAATGAACCTCGTATATAATAATAATACCCCTCATCCTGATGATAAACGATCTAGATTTGCAATGGCGGAAGTTCATAAGAAAATCAAGCAATAAGTACAGGTTTGGATTATTTGCAGGAATAGCTATGATTAGTTCACCACTATTATTAATAATAAATACAGATGGTATATTATTTATCACTTCATTAAAATAGCCCTAGATTGTAAAGTGGGCTAAAGAAACACAAATTATTTCTGCTATATAAATACCATTACAAATTTCACGGTGTCTTAAACAAATTTCCCACACATCGTACTGGTCGTATTAGGTTTATATCCCATTCAAACCATTAGTTGAATAAGCATTAAATTAATCGATTAATTACTCGGTAATATATAACAACCAAAGAGTTAATTGGTTTTCATCTTACGTTTCAAAACATATTAAATTAA
Source organism: Agraylea sexmaculata (assembly GCA_022606485.1). Taxonomy (NCBI): domain Eukaryota; kingdom Metazoa; phylum Arthropoda; class Insecta; order Trichoptera; family Hydroptilidae; genus Agraylea; species Agraylea sexmaculata. The sequence goes on along the minus strand of JAGTTH010006449.1, from coordinate 6,258 downwards.
TTAATCTTAAATATCCATCTGATATATTTCAAAATATCTGCAGACGCATATGTTAAAATCATGGTTTTATTAATTTCATTATAATATTACATTTCACACTCAATACAAAAAGCACTATATTACCGAAAATATTAATATAAAATAACCATTTTTAATAAATTAAACGAAGCCTATTTTACTTTATTTATTTCTATTTTCCACCAATTCTGCCACCTATATGGCTTGTTTAGGAGCGACCTTGTATAGTAACATATAAATGATTGCTGATTGCTTTCACCTTACTTTATTTTAACCTAATTTTATTTGATATACATTCTATTTATACATGCATTTTTAAATATCTAATACAATAATTTATTTTTATATATTTTTCGTTTTTGTTTTTAAAGTCTTTTTATTTTTCTTATTTTTGTCTTGTCTGTTATAAAAGCTCTTCTCTATCAGCGTTTATATGAACATAAAAAAATTAACTGTGAGATTAAGTCTACAGACATGGTCTATTTACATGAATATCATTATTTTGATAAAATGGTAAAAGATGATAAAATGTTTTATGTTATAAACATGTTTATATAATACTATAATTTATTTCTATATACTGCTCATTTTTTTCATTATTACTTTTATCTTGTCTGTTCTTATGAACGCTTATATTCAAATAAATATATGTGAGTAAATAATTCAGGTTATTTTTTAAATGAAAGAAAATCAGCACAAATTCTCTATTTATAGGTAATTCCAATATCTAAAAACCTAAACATAATTATATGCTAAATATTAATTATAATTTATCACTAGGTATCCTCTTTACATATAGAATTATTAGTACATATTAAATTATTTATTGAGTTTAAAATCCTCCTAAGCCTAGTGAATCACAGCCTAACTTTTTTGAATAAGTTATTCATATAATTAAGGTTACATTCTTATTTTCACGCAAGGGCATCGCAGGGTAATGCATTTTCTCATATAAGTAGTTAATTGATCAATAGAGGTAATTGTCCCGTTACTTTCTGTTACCTGTAGTGTAAGCAAGAACAATAACAACATCAATGTACTTAATTGCCAAAACAATCATCCATTAGTCATTACACACAAGTTATCCATTTGACCCTATGTGCCGAGGTTATCTCCCGATCCTGGCACTGATCACGTACCAACCATTATGAATACCATCGAATATGGCTAGGAAGCTAACTATGCCATTACCAACTAACTACTTAACAACGACCCTCGTTAATTCCCAACCAGTAAAGTCCTTTCTTTGTTGGACGTGCTTTTCAGAAATAACGAACCCGCAAGAATTTCATAGAATATTGTTTGATCTGCTGCGGGTAGCAATTTTATGAAAATATTATACCTATATGCAAAACGGTCGTAAAAATATTACAGGGTAGTTTCAGTCAAAGGCTCCGCTCTTTATAGACTTCATGTTTTATTATGAGAGCATGTTTCTTCATATGCACATTTTCCATTAAAGTCTCTGTTTCTTAGAAATTTGATATCGCGTGCTGAATAAAGTCGCCGTGTTCTGCGTTTCTTTAGTGTTTGCTTATTTTTTTTTGCATTCTCAAGGTGAATACCGTCGACGCCAGTGGTTATTCCAGCTATTTGTCTATTTAATTTAATTTATATGTATAATATTTCGTGACATTGGATACCCATGTTACTACTGGATGAGATGAATCTTTAAAAAAAACTACAAATTTTTCTCAAAATGGGAACATTATTTATTATTGTAGTTTTGAAGTGGAGATGTTTTTGCTTTGTCTGTGTCTGTTTCAAATGTTTAATTGATATCCCAAATTAGTTTACGGATTTTAGTAATTATTCTATTAAATACGGCTTATCATGAATATAAACTTGGATCAATCATTTGGCCATTTAATTAAATATATCTAATTAATCATTATTACCAGTTACGATAAAAAGTTTTACTATAGAAATCTATTAAATAGTCATATTGATTTTCCAAACCAAACCCCGAAATTCACGGAATACAATATTTATTATTTGTATATTGACTTTTATACAGTCGAAATACTATACTAATAATTTGGTATTCTTTAAAAGTTAAAGTTAAAGTGGTTACTTTATATTTTGTATTAGATTCTATCCAAAAATTTTAGAAGAATCAGTTATTTGGTCAAACTTTAATTTATGTCTAGGTCTATGAAATTTTTACTCGCTCGGTAATTAAAAGATTATTTTTACTAAAAAATATAGTCACCCCAAGTCCATATTCAAAGCTTCGTCAATTACAGTTTTTTTGGTGAATTAGTCAAATATTTATTTCTTATTCATTCTTCATAATCTTTTATATATGATGATCTTAACTATAGTACACAAGTCACCGACCGAATAATCAATAAACTTATAATCTAGTAAATCAGGGCAAACTTGGGTTGAGACGATCAATCTAGAGATTTTTAATACTATTTTCGTTCTCCCAGTCGTAATAACCGATTCAATCATTTTTTTTATTATTATTGTACAGAGAAAACAGTCGTCTGGAATACCAGAAAACCTACATCTCTTATGGAGCTTTTTTGAGAGGGTTTTTTTAGACACAACAGCGTGTTAATTGTCTGTCGGTGATCTTAACTATTACTAGTTACACAGGTAACCGACTTAATAATCAGTATTTACTTTACAATACAGGAAATCAGAGTATACCTGGATCAAGACGATCGATTGGAACTTTATTAATATTATTCCCGATTTTTTTTGCCAAGCATTTGTAGCCAAGCCTTATCTCTTGAGCTATTATGCTGGTGATTTTTATTAATATTATTCCCGATTTTTTTTGCCAAGCATTTGTAGCCAAGCCTTATCTCTTGAGCTATTATGCTGGTGATAATAATAATATGAGTATATATCATCCAATCCAGGAAATCAGAGTAAACATGTATCAAGACGATCGACTGGAATTTAATTAATATTATTCCTTATCTCCCAGTCGTAATAATCAATCAAATACTTATTTGAGCGGAATTTGAACCCTTATACCACGCGCCTTATCCCCTGAGCTATTACGCTGGTTTTTATATTTAAAAATAAATCTAATAATTTCCTTATAAGCTTAAGTATGTATTTTTAACACGAGTATGATGAATTATACTATGATTTCGAATCCGAAAGAAAGCTCGTTTGTATTCCTTATAGGGAAGTGGTTCGTCATTTAGGCGGCCTTTAATCAGGAATTGTCTTGTCCTTGTTGCCTTGAGAGGAAGAAAGCTGTTGTTCCGCATACGAGAGATTTCCAGATGGACAACTTTCTTTTTTTCCTCATAAGTATGGCTTTACACATACACACATGTTCAACTGTAAACCCACCCAAAGAGCCTTATCTGGAAGGCGACACTTGCGCAATCATTATATGAGACGATTCCGCATACGACGACGTGGGCGAATCGCTGCGATTTCTATTTTGCCAAAAATATTCAATTATATAAACAGATTCATCGTTTGATAGCTCACTTTATCTAATGATCTAAATTCTCAACGAGTATGCACTGGAATAAAAATATTAATAAGCGTGAGAATTCATGAACGGATGATGTAACAAATTACATTTACATTAGCATTTAAAAATTATTGAGGTTGGCTAATTAAAATCCTAGTTTTAAATGTGTAGGAAGCAGATCTCCTTCGATTCTCAATAGCATACACCTTCTTAATAATACCACGTAATTCAATTTAAAAAAATCAAATCTAAATAATAACTCAATATGCAATATTAAAGCCGGGCTACTAATTTATCGAATACGATGTGGGAATATACAAAATAAAAACTAGATTAATTTTATCGTAAAACCTTGATATTATGATATAATTTCATATCGTCTGCATTCTTCGCAGGCTGCTTAATTCCAAAATATTTGACTTTTGGATTTTATTTCCATCTAGTGGGAGTTTTTAATGCAGGGAAGAGTTGAAAATATTTATATTTTCAACATTATAGTAAGTATTTAGAAATGAATATATATAGTAAGTATTTAGAAATGAAATATTAAAAAAATGTTATCTAACAAAATTTATATGTAATTCGTATCCCCATACGCCCATTTTATTAATGTTTCATTAAATAAATGTAAAATCAATAAAAAAATAGTAATGCTTTTAAAAATTTCGCAAAATAAAAGTTTAAAAAAAAAGTATTGTGGTAATTAAAAAAAGGAAAAAATCCCGTATCAAATTACATATTAATTCTTAGTTCATAAAAATTCTTGGTCTCAATTATTCGCATTTAAGCAATTATTTACTTTGTTTTAACTAATTGAAAGATATATTTTATAACAATAGGTTAATAATTATTATAAAACCATTTTTTTATTATATCTGTGACGGTCTCAATTAATCGCATATAGAGTAACCATGAATATTTGCATTTATTCTATACATATGTATTACTTTAAAAAATATTTAAAATATTAATCTATTAATGAAACATGCAGCAATACACTATATTCTACTGGAAGGTTCCAGGTTGATACTACGTTGTAATAAAAATATAATATGTGTGTAAAATCATCAAGTAATTTAAAGATTTAATTGCCTGGCATAAAGAATCCACTGATTTATGTGGTATCGGTGACGAATGTTGATTTATATTCCATAGTTTATGAGCAGGCGGCAGGGAGAGTGTCTAACTGGTTTACACTGTTTTCAAATCACCGATTCGGGATAATAATCTAAAAAGAGTGTTAGTGTGTATGTTAGTTTGGTGTTTAGTCACAGTGATTAGTTGCAGGTAGGCCAGGTTGCTTCACAGCTAAATGTGTGCTCTTCTTATGCAACTCGACCAAACCACATTAAGAAATGTACGAGTATGTATCTTGGAAATGTGGTCAACTATGAAACAGACTCTCCTTTTTCATCTCGAATCGTTCTAATACCGGATCATTATAACCCTCTTCATCAAATTGGCTCTAGGCTAACCTTTTTAAAAAGCGAGTCTGTTTTATACAGAACCACTTTCATTTTGACGGGAACGGAGCGACATTTATATAATAATAATACACTAATTCAATTATTACGATAGACATTAAAGAAAAGCCAAAAACATTATTTTTATAATACGTATTTTGCTTTCATGAGCTTTGTAGAATGTACTCATTTTTTTTTATACAATTTCTTTATTAAATATAATTTGCGTACAATGTTTTGATACATTATGATTAGATGTTACAATATTAAGTTTATAGACTTAGTCTTTTACTTATTTTAATACGGAGAATAATCAATTGATATTTAAAATAATTAAAAAGTCATAACATAATTTATGGGGAAATATACAAAAACCCACAGAATGTACTCATTGTTTCTTGTGTTTATAAAGGAAATGTTCAATTTTTTATATTTTATCCCTGCAATATCAACAATTAATTACATTACATCTTTATTAAGTTTGAATTATATATTAATTGATAATACAATACATCTTAGGAATTAGACTTCAGGTGTATATAAATCTTTTTCCCCATAAAAAAATAAAAACCCATAATTAATTACAATCAAGCTATAACATATATAGAATTGCCAATAATAGTTTAAAAGACGTCAAAAACATAAGAGACAAAGATGAATTTGTCACCAAAGAATTCGTATGAAAGCCACTTGGGGTGCTGCTTTTATCGCTCGTATTGTTTATCTGTCACTTGTCGTTCTTTCTAAGAACATTACACCGTCTTTCACTTAATATGGTAAAGAACGTCACTAAAAGTTGCTTGATATGTTCAAGGTCAAATTAAATTTTAGTATGTAAACAATTTACATGATCAATTAGGATATTTTTGTAAGAAAAATCTAAAACATATCGGATTCTTAGGACTACAGTATTACAAGTGGCCACAGCCTGCATATGCGCAAACAATACGCATTAAACTTTTATAGAAATATATTCATTATGTTATAGAGAGTTGTCGAGTTCTTTGTGACTACATCAATAATTTGAGAATTTACTTGAATTCTCCGTATTAAACAGCTAGTTTTAGATTATTTTTGTATACAAGTTCTTCTAAAAATGATAAAAAAGCTTATATTTTATTATCAAACGTGTCGGATTTTAGGGACTACATTGTTAGAACCCGCGTATTCGTGAATTATATGTATAATATGCGCATGCAGTAGTGTCGGCCATGTTCCGATGTATGAAAACAATACGCATGACACTTCTATAGATATAATTTCATTGATTACCGTTGTAATGCTTGCAATATGTGTAGTATGTATGAGTAATGAAATTAAATTTTAAAT
>JAGTTH010006444.1:0-18367 GCA_022606485.1 Agraylea sexmaculata | reverse complement strand
AATATTAATAATTATGTATTATCTAACAGTTAAAAAAATCAAGATTATTTATTTGCATCCTTATTTTTCCATTTATTGAATGTTCTTTATGTTTATTTCGGGTTGACATTGAAGTAGCTTATTATTATTGGCTGCCACTAAAAGGTAATCCAATCTGTGAAAATAATAAAATAAAGTTTAAAATATCCTCTTGTATATGGTAGGATTCGAACCCATGACAACAGTATTTGTAGCTTTATCTCTGGTATATATTTGGTGGAAATCCTTTGAAAAATTGCCTGTAGAAAGTCTTATGAATAATAAACATAGCAATTCGTACATTTAATATGTGACATCTCGAATATTCTGTATTCACTGTGTATAAAGATTTGATTTGAAATTGAAATTCGCAAGCGAGACTATCGAATTATATTTGAACTCTGTTTATTTATATTTTCATCATGAAACGAAACTGAAAAGTTTTCAAGAGCAATCGCGGTGTTGCCTTATTTAATCCTGCTTTCGGAATACGAAAATATAATAAAAAAATGTGTGTGTGTTTGTTCAGATTTACACGAGATTGTCGCTGCCTGAAATCAATTTGTAGAAAGAAAATAAAAGGCGAAAAAAAATCTAAATTCTATGGGATTTATGCGGTATTGAAGTTAATTAGGTTTAGCTTTTACATAATAATCCTCTGTTAATACTGCGTAACCTCAACATGTGGTTTCACTACAGGAATTATACATAACGAGGCTATTTATGTGGATAAATATTAAACTCTATGCTGTGATTATAAATATTCTTTTCCGTTGTATGAAATTAAATTTAAACAAGCAATTTCATAGTCCAGTGAATGATTTACGAGTCGGTTACGAAGTTCTGTTTCCACAAGATTATCTCTCTCCTTTTTTGAAGGATTTTTTATATGAAAGGAGCTCTCGATTCAGAGATAAATATGACAAATGTGATTCTTACTTATATTAAAGACAGGGAGATTAATGGCAACTCGAAAAATCAAGCAAGATAATGAAAAGTACGCATCGTCATAAATTATTATTAAATTAAATTAATTTTCTCCCGTAAACACCATGACAAATATTTATTAAAAGATTTTAAAAATGCAGTCCCATCAATTATTTAAAATAATAATTTTAAGTAATGTCACGCAGAAGACCGAGAGGTATATAAACAACTTTGGGATTCCGTTCACAGATGTCCTTGGTATATATGAATAATTAAATAAATTAATATTTTAGCAAAGAAATTTTATCATTTAAAATATGAAGGAAATATTTGAGTAGCAAAAATATAGTTTTACTCTAATTCTATTTATTTATTTAACTATTCAATTTAATTTTTCTTGGCATAACATAACAGTGAAAATAATTAATTTTGATGATAAAGTATCGATGATGTGTGAAATCCAATTTGCATTAAATTCACGTCACATTCACTATAATATTATACACTTTTCCATTATTTCAAACTATCTACATGTTATTCATAATCGAATATAGCAAGACACATAAATAGTGAGATCATATTATTTATTCAAAGACAATAAAGGTCTGGTGTCTTTATTTATTTTAATCAAAAACTTGTTAATTAAGGTCTCAAAGGCCGAAGTTGTTAAGTTTCCATCTGATAGTTTTGTTAATGTATATTGTGTTTCCCGTCAAACCAACCGTTTGCGGTCATTTTATGGCCGACTCTATTGGACTTTATAGTAAATTAGAATGTTAGAAATGAATAAATTATACAACTCTCATTCCAAGGCGATTATATTCACACGAAATTTACAATTTGAAACAATCAACATTAAATATAAATAATAAAAAAGGAAAAAGCCTACGCCACTGTGCTACAAATAAGAAGAGGGGGTAAAGCCACGATCATTTGTCAAAATAGTTAGTAATAATAAGTTTATAGTAAATAAGTTTTTATTTCACCCATTATTTTTTATATTATATATTTGTTGAGTAAATACCCAACAAATACTTTATAAACGCGCCGAGGTGAATAAACTTACCGCAAATGGCTGTGATTTGTATGTGACCAATCAAAGGTGTTAATGACAAAACTACCCTGGCTGACATGTCTTAATATATATATATATATATATAGTTATATATATATATATATATATATATATATATATATATATATATATATATATATATATATATATATATATATATATATATATATATATATATACCTACTTATTCTTAAATTACCGCAAACGGTTGTTATTGGTGATATCGTAATCTGTGATATAAAAATGTATGTTATTCTTCAAACATATTAAATAAAATAGTATTCGTGTTCAATCGTTTCCGCCGATAAGAATGCCAGAGAACTTAATGTAGATATATAGAAGATGTCGGACCGAGTAGACGAGTCTGACGGAGGCAATTAATCATCTTGATATTCATCACTTGTCCAGCCTTCTAATATCGGTGGTGTCGGTCAAATAGGTTTTATAGGGCATATTCAATTTAATAGTGTGTTAGTGAGTATGATTTCTTTTAAATTGACATGTTCTAATCTGATCAATTATTCATATTTTTATAAAAAAATATACTTTCACTAGTGATTTTTTTTCAATAGGATTTATAGAGATTTATTGTTACATATAAATAATTTGTTGTTTGTTGATATGCTCTATTATTTGTGCTGTATTTATGTTTATAAAGCAAATATCAAAATATACGAAAAATCGTACAAAATTATTTTGCCCCTGGAAAATTTTCTATGGGCGCCCATGGACATATGGTCCGAAATTACTCGAATGACGGTGATTGGTTATTATCAAATCTATATAAGTTATAACTTGGACTGGAACAAATTTAACAGCAATAGGTACTCGTGCAATGTTCCAACAATAAATATTATATTTTGCACTCACTAGGTTTTGTCATAAGCTATTGGAAATATATGGGGAATATTATCATTTTTCAGACAAGACACGTGCGAAGTGACATTAACTCTACAAAAACCCATTATGTGAAAAGAGTTTCGTTATTTTTCGGGTCGTTTTCATGGTTGAGAAAGCAGAAAACGAATAGGTATTATTAGTGATGGTACACTAAAATGAATGGGTAATTAAGGTCACCCATCCACTGAGTGCATTCATTCTACACCAGACACTTTTTATAACTATTACCAAATGAATGGAGTCTTGATCCATTGTTATCCACTTCGGATCAAGGATATATTGCACTGAATATCATTAAGACGATAATAACTCTTCTTGGATTATTTATAATGAATGTATTTTCTATAAAAACGTACAAAAGAACTCCAATAATAAAGAGTGGCTGAGATGATTTACGAGGAAACGTTTCCACTTGTCTGTGTTGTATGAAATATTACCTTATTGTTATCATTAAATGAATTACTAGCAATCTTATTAAATATATTGTTTTTTATATATTATTTTCAGGCCAGAAATCGCATGTCTTGCGAAATATCAAGCAATACTTAGAAGTTGTCAAACCTGGCTCCAGACAGTGACGGTGTTTTTAACCATAAACCGTGAGTTTTCATTATTTATTTATTGACGATTTAATACTGCGTACTTCACAGACACAGCTGATACCTTGATTCGATTAAAAAAAGCACGAAATATTTTTTTTAATCAATCTTGCCGCTACCTTGGAATCAGCTGTCTCTGTGTTTCTGTTAAATATCTCATGAATTAAGAATTAATTATTTTTAATTAAAAATATAAATATATATTTTTTAATTCCACCCTGTATATTGCGATGAATGTTAAAAAAGCGCGTCCACCGGTTACGAATAACGTGGGGAGCAATTCTCATCTATTTTAATCATGATTATTTCATTTAAATCCTGACAAAAGCATTAATAATTAATTATACTAGTTCAAAAATTATTTTATAATACAATATACAATAAAAAAAAATTAATAAGTCATTTTTTAATAAATATAAATGGCCACTTTCACAAATAAAAATAAAACTATGTCGCAATTCCGTAGTCAAATAATTTTAAGCCTATCGTTACCGCCAATAAGAATGTCATATAACTGGATGTATAGATATCAAGATGGCGGACCAAGCAGACGTGTCTGAGTGAGGCAATGAGCTTATATGTATATATAGATATGCCAATTATATTTTAAAAGACGTCAAAACCAATGATGAGATGTAACACCAAAGGTTTCGTGTGTCAGCCGCTTGTAACGTTGCTTCTAACGCTCGTACTGTTTATCTGTCATTTGTCGATCTTTCTAATAACATTATGTTATATTTCACTTAATATGGTCATTAAAAAAAGCTCGATATATTCAGGGACAAATAATATATCACTATGTAAACAATTTACATCATCATTGCGAGTGTTTCTGTAAGAGAAGTCTTGTTTCTCTCGAGTGTCGGATTTAAGGGACTACAATTTTCATGTGAGTGTAAGGGTTTAGAATATGTACATTAATTAGTGACCGGGCATATTCGAATGTACGACGTAATATTGCATGACGCTTCTATAGATAAAATGTCATTGGAGTGAGACAATTAATATTGCCTTTTTCAAAATTCGCTCGGTTCGCCATCTTGATATTTGTCATCCACTTGTCTGGCCTTCTAAAATATGGGGAGACAGATTAATTTGTCAACAAAGGTATCATATGGGCGCTGCTTTTACCGCTCGTACTGTTTATCTGTCACTTGTCTGTCTTTCTAATTAATGCGTAATTTAAAGTTGCTTGATTTATTGAACGACAAATAAGATATCGTATATGAGTGGCTAAATGCGTGTTTAGTTCAAGTGGATCAAGTGGCCAAAAACATGAGTTTCCTGGCAAACATTATACTGTAAACATGTCTTTTCATATCATTCGCTACCGACCTCTTTCGCAGCTATTCTACTTTCTAAATTGTGAAGTGTTTACCCAACGTGCACACTCATTCCCGAGTTATTTCGAAAGCGAAATTCCCGACATCAATCAACAAAAATCAGGTTGTACCGGTTTATTTTTCAATTCCTTATCTATCACACCGTATAATTACAATGTCTCCGTCTACTTCAGTATCTCAAACATCAATTGATGGATTCTTCCAACCCAAAAATCCTGCCAAACGTCCTAGAGCCGTTACCCCAAATACAACTACTATCCCATCCAATAACAGATTCGCGTCTCTTAACGAAATAAAATTGTCGTCTCCCAAATCAAAGAGCATTATTCCTCCCATTTTTCTAAAAGCTTCAACCCATTCGGATAACATCACTCTCATCAAAAAATTCACTAAGTCCGATTTTAACCTTAACTATAAAGGAAACAACCAGGTTCGCATTCAGACTCGCAACTTGGAAGATTTCAACACGTTAAAGGCTGGGCTTAAATCCCTCGAGAAAGAATATCATACTTTTACCATAAAAGATGAAAAGCCAAAAAAATGCGTCATCAAAGGCCTTCCTCTCATTTCAACGGATGAAATCAGAGAGGAAATCAGTAAACTTAATTTCACTCTTCTTAACATTTTTCAAATGAAGGGAAAAAACGGACAGCCCACTAGAAATCCTCTTTACCTCATACATCTTGATCCGAGTACTGATATGAATATGTTCAAAAAAATTCAATTCCTTTGCCATTGCAAAATAAGCATAGAAAAGTACACCAATAATCAAAACACCACGCAATGTTTTAATTGCTTAACACTCCAGCCAAGTGTTGTAATTGTGGCGGTGATCATACCGCCAACTACAGAGACTGCCCTAAACGCCTGAGATATCGCGAATTAAGGGCCGCCCCAAAGCCATCGACTGTACCGACGAAGCCAGTCATCCGATACTCTCTTGCGCCGCCACCGAATATCACGGGCGGTCGCTCCTGGTCACAGGTGACTCGTGGTCCAGGAGTTAACCCAGTCGTCGCATCGCCGATGATAATCCCCGCTGGAGGCCAGACCTGGTCTCAAATCGCCCGAGGTACTCCCCCTGCCTCGGCTCCAAAGACGACCGATCCATCGCCGACTTACGAAGCCACGCCCACTAGTGCTGATATGCCGATAGGAGACCTGATGACTCTTGTATTAAAGGTTCAAGAGCTTCAGCGGAAGCTAAAGACATGTCAGACAAAGAATGAAAGGATATATCTCATCATGGAGCTCGCCGCATCGCTTGATAATGTCTAAGGTTAGTCACTGTTCTAATATTAAGATTGTTGCTTGGAATTCCCGGGGAATTTCAAATAAATTCGACGAAATGATTGACTTTATGTTAAGAGAAAGTGTTGACATTGCATTGATAAGTGAAACGTTTCTTAATACAAATATAATTCTGAGAAGACCAGGTTTTGTAATACTCCGCAACGACCGAGTTTGCAAAACAGGGGGTGGTGTTTTAATCGTAATGAAAGACTCTATATGTCATTCGAAAGTTGTAATTCGTAATACTAACTCAATTGAAGCAATAGCAATTAGTGTATCTATTAATAATAAAACTCACATTATTGCCTCGGTTTATAAGCCACCCAAAATAGAAATTTGTCAAGATGATATCCACAACATTATGTCTCTCGGTAAGGATGTTATAATTGCTGGTGATCTTAATTGTAAAAACACTTTTTGGCACTGTATTCGCGGAAATAAGGATGGCCGTTTACTAAGAGAATATTGTGATAAAAAAGACTTTCGTATCCTTTTCCCCGAAAGTCCAACGCATTTCCCACCCAAAGGATATCCATCCATCCTTGATATTGCAGTGGTTAAGGGTTGTCCTTCTCTCACCGAAGTTGACGTAATACAGTCACTTTCCTCCGATCATCTCCCTATTGTATTTAACATCGGCGGAAATTACAAAATCACCCAAAAACCTTCTTTAGTTATGAGACGGCTAATTGGAACGCTTACAAAACTCATATTAACAATAACGTTACACTTAAATTCGACACTAACAACACATCTCACGTTGACAATGCAATCACTACACTCACAGATTCTATTAAGAACGCCGCCGCCTTATATATTCCTGTTAAAACCATTAACAATACTTTTAAGAACAAACTTCCATCTGAAATTGTGGACTTAATTCATGTAAAAAATAGATTAATGAATCAGTGGCGAAAGAAAAGAAATTGTAAACTCAAATCTGTCATAAATGCGCTAATTTTAGAAATTAAACATAAAATTAAAATTCATAAAAATGAATCCTGGGAACAGAAGATAAGGTCTCTCAAAACGCAAAATAACTCACTTTGGCAGATGTGTAAGTCAATGACTAGAAAAACATCCTTTATCCCTCCGCTCTGGAGCGAAGACTGTAATAAAATTATTTACAAGGCTCAGGAGAAAGTTGATCTCATCGCTGAAACATTCGTTAAAGCACACACATTGACACATAATGACACTACAGATAGTCTCACAGAACAAGCAGTTACTAAGTCAATCAGGAATCTTCACAACTATTCTGAATGTGAGATTGACGAGGTAACTCTTTCTGAAATCTCTGATATTATTCAAAACTCAAAACATAAAAAATCACCAGGACACGACAACATTAACAACACTCTTATTAAACACTTACCACAAAAGGCTCTTGATTGTTTGGTTAAAATATTTAACTCGTGTCTTATTCTTGGATATTTTCCAGATAATTGGAAAGCAGCTAAAGTAGTCCCTATATTTAAACCTGGTAAAGACAAATCCCTTCCCAGTAGCTATCGTCCTATCAGTCTCCTCCCCTGCATGAGTAAAATCCTAGAGAAAGTCATATTAACCCGCCTGCGAAAAACTCTGGATTGCGTCATTCCTAATGAACAATTCGGATTTAGACCGGGCCATTGTACCACTTCACAACTAACAAGAATCTCACAGCATGTTAGAGGAAATTTTAATAATAAAAAAAGTACGGGAATGATTTTCCTGGACTTTGCCAAAGCTTTTGATGTAGTCTGGTTTGATGGTATCATTCACAAACTAATTAACACTAACACTCCACCATATCTCACCAAAGTTATTCAATCTTATCTTACTAACAGAAAATTCTCAGTAGATATTAACAATGTTAAATCTGTACAGCATCCAATCCTTGCGGGAGTTCCGCAAGGAAGTATTATCGCTCCTTATCTTTTCAATCTCTTCATCCATGACATCCCTATTCCTCGTAATTGCTCCTTAGCTCTTTACGCGGATGACACCGCCATATTCACATCATCTTACAGATTAGACACAATTCGTAGACGCCTCCAAGCATCTGTAGACCTACTAACACAGTATTACTCTCGCTGGAAATTAAAACTCAACGAGAGTAAAACTGAAGCAATAATATTTACTAACAAAAGAAAGCGATCCCACATCCCCCCTCTTAATATCAATAACGAACAAATTCCTTGGCTCAAAGAAGTCAAGTATTTGGGAGTTATCTTAGACTCCAAGTTGAACTGGTCCAAGCATGTAAAATATGCTGTGGACAAGAGCAACCTGGCTATTAACACCTTATATCCACTTATTAACAGGCGTAGTCAGCTGTCACCCAAGAATAAGCTACTTCTTTATAAATCAATTATCAGACCGATTCTCTTGTACGGATGCCCAGCTTGGTCTACTGCGGCAAAAAGTCATATTAATAAAATTCAAATTGTCCAAAACAAGTGTCTTAAGATGGCCTAGATCTTGAACCTGGCACATTTCTTAAAGAAGTCCACGAGGACATTAAGTTAAAAATGATCAAAGCAAATATCGCAGATTTGAGTAAAAAACATTACACTAAAATGACTAACTTCCCGACTAACCCAATCATAAGACATGTAAATAAAACCAAATATGTCTCGAGGAAACGTAAGTTCATTTTAACAATGAACTTCCAAAACTGATATTATTTTAAAAATAAAATAAAATTTCCAATAATCCACTCAACTCAAATTTGGTTTTACCCAAACAAATTGTTATCTAGTTTTTAAGCATTATATATTTTGTAACTGTTTTATTAATATTGCTTTTATCGTTGTTATTATTTATTAATCTTCAAATTTGTAAATGGGTTTTTATTTTTTTTCCCATTCTTTCTATAATTAAATACTATTACTCATGTCAAATTTAAATAAAACATTCTCATGTTAGTTATAGGTAAAAAGATGTAAACACTCTGTACACCTAAGTCTATTTCCAAAGATGTATTGTTCTATCAATCAATGTAAAAACTTATGTTAATAAAGAAATTGTAATAATAATAATGTCTCTTCATATCTTCAGTTATATTTCACAGTAAAATGGGTAAATGCATTGTTACTACATGTCATATGGACTCAAACATACACTCAAATACATCTAGGATCACTTTTTCCAAATACTACTTCTTTTTTAACATATTATTACCACAACCACTCTCAGTGGTCACTATAAATGTGTTGAGTGAGGGAGACACACTTATGCCTTTATTGAATACAATACACGGGCTTTTTGTTGTAAGAAAAACATTGTGTCGGATTTCAAGGACTACAGTGTGTGAAGTATATGTATATATGTCGGGCATGTTCCAATGTATGAATATAATACGCATGACACTTCTATAGATATAAATTCACTAAAATATGATGTTTTCAGTGGTGGGCGGGAATGGAACGCAAGAGATCTGTTCGTAGAAGAGCAGCTCATAGGAAACCAGTCAGTGAACAGATCAAGGATTATGCCAGACATCTTGCAGCCTTCCTCTTCAGCAATGTAGGCATCATCGGGCTGGTCGTGGGATACACCATAGCTGGTATTTCATAACCAATCACAGTTAACTTAAGACAAGTGCACAATTAAGCTGTTATTACGTTACAGGAGCCTTCATGTTCATAGCCATCGAGGAGGAGAGTGCCAGGGACTTGACTGCTGATGTTCTGGTTATGAGGAAACAGGTCTCTGGAAAGCTGTGGGATTTAACCTGCTGTCAATTGAATCTGTTTAATCATACTGCGTGGAGTGAACGGTGAGTAAAATGTTAAATATATGCTCTCATAAATGAACTTGCTGTAAATCACTATGAAAATGTATCAATTTCCCCACAACCATGAAATCGACAAAAAAATATTTTTTGATTTTTTATTTGTATATAAATCAAAGCTTCTTCGTCCCATATGAAGTTGTCGAGATTCACTATGAAAATGTATAATTTTTATATTGTTTGACTATGAATAATTTTATATTGTTTATTTTTGTTTTTACATCAATGGATATCGTCAAATTTATATCAATGAGTTTCATAATATGATCGCTTCGAATTGAGTTCCATTGAAATAAATAATATAAATTAAATAATATACAATTATTTTAGATATTCAATTTATTTGTCCCATATGAAGTTGCCGAGGTTCAATTCAATTTAATGTGGGACCAAGAAATCAAAAAATTTATGTGTAATTTTTTTGCATGTAAATTAACGACTTAACAAATGTTTTTATTAAGTAAAAATAATAAATTTATTTGTCTCATATAAAATTGTCGAGATTCACTATGAAAATGTATGAATTTTGCGCCAACTTCATGTGGGACGATAATTCATTTTACATTAAAATAAATTGTTAAATATACAGTATTTTTTATTTGAATTTAAATCAAGGAATTCATAATCTATAAATGAATATGTATTTATCAAATTAAAAACAATGATCTCATATTAAATTTATTTGTCCCATAAGAAGTCGCCCGCGATTCATTATGAAAATGTGTGAACTTGATGTGGGAATAAGAATTATTTTGTATTTTTTTTTCTTTTACATTAAAATAAATCGTCAAATATACAGTATTTTATATTTGAATGTAAATCAAGGGACTCATAATTTATACATGCATATGTATTTATTAAATGAAAAAACAATGATTTAATATTAAATTTATCTGTCCCATATGTGTGAGTTTTAAATGAAAGGAAATTATTTTAAAGAAATGTTGATAAATTATAACGTGGCTTTATTTTAAAATGTGACATAATATTATGATGATATAATTATTACCTACAGGCTTTTCAATATCGGTATAATTCTCTCAAAATGTCCCTTTACACAATATCGAATAAATTCCTTCTTAGAAGTATTTGGGCGAATGTAATTAGTACGTCAAGTAACGTCGATACTTTTGACGGAAAATAAATTGAAGTGAGGGAAAATCCCAAACCAGCCAATTGTTTTATTTTAATTTGGGGCGCCCACCATTCCAGAGGGGAACAGAATTCCTTATATAGCATCATCATCATCATATTATTATTTTATATGATAAAACTGTTATTTATTATGTCCAGTGCAGGCGAGGAGCTGCTCGAGTACCAGCGCTATATTGTGAAGGCTGTCAAAAATGGATATGATGGGATCGACGATCCTGAAGAATCCAAACAGTGGAGGTTTTCAGGAGCCTTCTTGTATTCGCTGACAGTCATCACTACCATAGGTGAGTCTTTTTTATATAAAATACAATGATTATTATGAATATTTCAGTAGGTGTAGCGCCTGAAGATAGGCAATCGTGTTAGCATATAGAGCGCGTGCATTTTCACGCTGAAATTCATTTAAATTTTAAACACTCTATTTAGTAAAAATAACACTGGATGTTTTTGGTCGTCTACGTTTTAAATTCAAATCCACTTCAAATGGAGTAAAATCAGATAAATGTACACATTTGCGGTTGTTTATGAAAATCAGTAACAATCAATATTTGAAAAAAATAATTAAAACTAGACCACTGAAGATAAATTCAACTTATTTTCATTTATTTGTTGATAGTGTTGACTTCTGGGTGGAATTTTGTTTCAATTTCCACAATAGTATTTTTTAAACATCCCGATAAAATATTATGGAAATTACACCAAATAAATTTATTATAATTTTCATTAAGGTTACGGTTAAATTAAAAAAATATATATATATTTTAGAGCAAAGCGATGTTGTAGAATCTCAATTATCTGGACTAATTGGGGGTGAAAGTAGTCCAAAAAAGAAAAAAAAGATAATTGACAGTAAAATAATATTTATTTTATTTAGATATGTACTTATTAGCAGCTGGTGTTATATTAATTTATTTTTTATTTATTGAAAAATCAAATATCGATTTCTGCTTAAAGATTGTGTTTCTGTTTGAAAGTGTAAAATAATTTTTAAAAACATCAACGGCTTTCTTCCTAGACTGCGTAACTCCAAAATATTTTATATTTAATGCAAAAGTGTAATAAAGAAACATAAGCCCATTTTATTATATATAGACTTAAAATCAA
Organism: Agraylea sexmaculata; assembly: GCA_022606485.1. NCBI lineage: Eukaryota > Metazoa > Arthropoda > Insecta > Trichoptera > Hydroptilidae > Agraylea > Agraylea sexmaculata. The sequence continues at coordinate 6,175 of JAGTTH010006444.1, read as the reverse complement.
TGTTGAAATATATCATATAAAAAGGTACACAAAAATTTATTATGATTTCAAAAAATGTGCGTATTTTAGTTTGGATTATTTTTTTGTCACTCCTGTAAAGTCGACTTATGGAAAGAAATCCGATAAAATATGTCCTGAAATATACTATTTTTTGATCATTTACTTCTATGACGGATATGTTCCTAATGATTTCGTCATCATTATCTAAACTATTCATATTAAAAAATCAAAATATGGGTAGGAATAGATTTTCACATAATCATATTTAATTTATAAATAATAATTATTTGCATTTTAATACATAATAATATTATATTATGAGAGAGGACGTACCCCAAGAAGAGGCGTCACGTTCACTTCCTTTGATTATACACAAGGCATTTTCTAAAATACATATATAAAATATTCCACTTTTATATAGATTGTTTAATTATAAATATTTCTTTGATACTTTATTTTGTTATAAATTGAATAGTTTGGTCAGTATTTAGAGATAACGGTTGCGATTTACGCATGCGGACATCAAAGGCCACTTTTTTAAATTTTCACCGTTCCATGCAAATAATTATTAAACTATAAAGAATATAACTCAATAGAGTAGGAAGAAAATATGCAAAATTAAACAGTTAACTCAACACAATTAATTATATATGTGCATTTTATGAAATTTTCTTCCATTATTAACAAAATAGCAACTTGCTCGGCATTAATAACTATTTATTTTGCATGGTAAATATACATAATTAAATGAAATGAAATTTACATAATTAAATGGTGTATCAGCTGATTTCATAAATTGATGTGCATTTTTCTGAATAAATACATTATTAAAAACTGTCGGTTTAAATTCAAAAGCACCCAAATTATTGGTACTAATAAATTTTCTCAATGATGATCGAAATATCGTTTATTCATTTTTTAAAATGCTCATGAATTTACTAACTGACCTAATAAAATAGACAATTTCTTAACAATATATACGTTATTCCAATGTTAAGTTAACTGTTAACGCTTCTTTGTGAGTAAAGTCCGGTAGTGATGCAAAAAAAATGTATATCGTGAAAGTTCCAGCATTAGCGATTTTTAAATGAATAACGGCTTTTAGTTAAGCCCATTTGCCAAGTTTCAAGACGAGTTTCAAACAGTAAAATTGGTTTAAGCCAAAGTGAGGTCTTTTCTAAGGATGGGTAATTGAGGATTCTTAATATACACCTATAGTAAAAAAAATAGTTTAATTAATAAACGCGTTTACTATCAAATGATTTATTTGATTTGGAAAACAAATTAAAATATTGCCAAATGTTGGTTTACCCAATTACTTTTTTGAAGCATATTTAATTGTGTTCTCATACAGATTATAATTAGTTTTCGAAATATTTTGGTGGTGTTATTAATATTTCAGAATCGGTTACTTTTCAGGGTTTTTGATAAAATTAACAATTCACATAGCATTTAATAGAAATAAATTCGGCTGTAATACAAAATGTACAATGACATTGCGGAAAGCAATTATGAGAGAATATTATTTCAGTTGTGGAGACTTTAACTAAATTGCTACGAATAACTTGTACAATACTTGATTATAATATATAAATAATTTAATAATTAATTAAATCTTGAAATAAAATAAATACGAACCGTCAATGTGCGTCACACACCAGTGGAGGCTCGTATTCATTTTATTTATTAAATTAAATATTAATGTGTCATTTTTAAATAAGTTTATTTAAACGCAATAAAATTCAATGATTCATGACCAAAGTTCTTTAAATAATTCCATAATATTTTTTACCCAATTAAATTATAAAATAACCCCAATAAAAATAAACTGCATCACTTTATTTAATTGGGTTGTATGATTTTTAAGAAGGAGGAATTATATATAAAAAATACTAATCAGTGAGAATATTGAATATATATTCTTATTTTTAATAAGAGTCTAATTGACTAATTTGGACGAAAGGCATTTATTAACGCGAATAATAATAAGCATATATAATTTTAAATTTATCGGAAATAAAAATGAAGGTCCATTACACGACAGCCAAATTTTGTAATTTAATTATTATTTTTTTTATTGATTTTTTCTAAAATACCCCTAAAGTAATGAAAAAGCATCCTGTATGTTTGTATTCATTATTTATATTTATGTGTGAATAATATACTTTTCTGATAAAATTCAATGCAATCGTGTTAATTAATTTCAATTTGGTATTTTAATTATTCGAATAGGAAACTTAGACATACTGTAGTTAAACTCAAAGCTATATATCTCTTCCCTTGACATATTAAACGACCCTCATATATCTGCACTCAAAACAATATAACTCGAATAAAAAATACAATTATTTAATTGTATAAAAAAACTGCCACTGCTCTATGGATATAAAAAATCTCATATACAGAGTGGATGGAAAAAATATATAAAATCACTGTTTGGGTATCGTTTAAGCTGCAATCATTTAAATGATGGATTTTTATGAAATTCATGTGCTTGATGTGCGACTTTTGTCTGTAATGCGATTCACATGTGGTATAGAAAAAAATTAACAATGAAAAAAATAAATGCACCTTTATCACCGATAAAAATGCTAGACAACTGGATGTATAAATATCAAGATGACGGACCTAGCAGATGAGTCTGACTGGCAATCACAGTGTTGCCACACTTAGACCTACTGGATGAATAAATATCAAGATGAGGGACCTAGTAGACGAGTCTGTGTAAGGCAATTACGGTGTTGCCACACTCAAACCGTTACGGTGTCGCTCACATTTGTCTGTTAGATGAATACATATCTAGATGACGAACTTAGCAGACGAGTCTGACTGACAATTACAGTGTTGCCACACTCACAGCTTCTGGATAAATAAATATCAAGGTAACTGACCCAGCAGATGAGTCTGTGTAATGGCAACTACAGTGTCGCTCACACTCGTCTGTTAGATGTACAAATATCAAGATGGCGGACCTAGCAGATGTGTTTTGGTGTGAAAATTACAGTGTTACCACACTCAAACCGTTACGGTGTCAAGATATCAATATGGCGGACCTAGGAGATGAGTCTGAGTGTGGCAATTAAAGTGCTTGGACCCATCTGTATGGTTCGCCATCTTGATATTTATACATTCAGTTATCTGGAATTTCTTTTTTGCATCGTTGGCTTAGTAGTAGTAGTAGCAAAGCGAACTTCTACTGTCTATTTTTTTAAATATAAAAAAATCTTTATTTTTTTATATTTGACTGAACTGAAGGCATATAAATACAAATATAATTGTTATGGTTACGAGGCTGAAAGATATATGAATTGTATTGTAGTGAAGCGGTTGTACACAACAACAAATAACAGTCTGTTAAAAGACAATTATCATTTCGTTTCACACACAGCAAGAGACCAAAGCCAGATTAATAACTAAATCATAGACTGACAGTTAAATGACGTGTAATTTTTTAGTATTAATTTCAAGGAGGCGTGCTAGTTGTGTGAAGTAATCGGATTAGCTAAGGAGAGAGATTGGGTAGAAACCCTTTGGGGAATACATATGTTCAAACAACAACCCTTTTTGGACAACAACCTCATTTATAACTAAGTATATTATATAAACAAACACCTTGACATTTATTCACAGGCGATTTTATAAAATATTCAATCATTTCCTTCGGCGAACGCGACAAAATGAATTATTTCCTGTTTGCGGCTCTGATTTGATTTGCTTGCAAATCTATTGATGCAATCTTTGAAAATCACTTTAACTTGTTTCCTCTGTTATTTCACATTTATACAAAGTTAACTATAGCTTATGCCACATTTAAACTGTTTAATTATTTTATTATGTATCAGTTGTATTTACTAAAATAGTGTCTATAGTTCTGTCACTCAAAAATTCCAGATGAATTTGACAGCTGTCACTGTCAAATTCAAGTTTTACAGCTGTCACTGTCAATATGACTGTCAAATTCTCCACTTTGACAGATCCTTTACATCAAAACCATATATCATGTATGAATTTTTCTTAATACCGCTGTATGTAATAAGGTTTTATTTAATATTTTGCAGCTGCTTTTAAAATAATTTAAAAAAATAAAATATATCCACCTTTAACATAATCAGAAAATATTTTATTATACTGAGTGGACTTGAACTAAATGAGAATATTTCTTTACTGGTATGTGATGCATATTGATTACAGTACGCATTTCTCTCAATATACAATCATTTCTATTTAATAAATTGAATTATTTATGATAAAATTAATTCAACAATATGCTGTGTACGTCAAGATTGCATATGTAATCAGTAGGAAAAGCCTTAAGTTCCGTAAAGTTTACCAAACCTGTCATTGTGGCTGAAGTAAACTTGAATTTATTCAACATAACTAAGCTTCTAGTATATGAAATTCACTCTCCAAGATTCGAATCCTTCTCTTTGTGTCGAAGTTTATTTCCTCCAATTGACATTATAAACCAATCACTTTGCCGCCGATGTTTTTACGAAAAACAAACACGCATTGAATTCTATTAAATTAGTACATTGAACCTTTAAAAAATAAAGTGATTGGGAGTATTTTTTTTAAAGCTGAAATAATACTTGCAGGATAGAGAATAAAATAAGAACTAATATGAACTTGAACAACAATAAGTATAAAAAAATAAGCACGATAGTGACGCGACAACCAGCGTAATAGCTCAGGAGATAAGACACGTGGCTACAAATACTGTGGTTATGGGTTCAAATCCCGCTCGGTTATTACGACTGGGAGATCGGGAATAATATTAATAAAATGCCGATCGATAGTCTTGATCCAGGTGTACTCTGATTTCCTGTATTGTAAGGTAAATACTGATTATTAAGTCGGTGACCTGTGTAACTAGTAATAGTTAAGATCACCGACAGACAAATAATTAACACGTTGTTTTTCGACTAATCACAGCATGATTGTATTGTTTTATATTCAAGATATATATATATATATATATATATATATATATATTTATAAGTCATTGGACTCCTCCTTAACATTTTCGTTTGATCGGATTTTTTGTTCTACTGCATTATTTGAAAACTCCGCATTGAAAGCACGGATGGAGAATTATTAAGCAAAAATTGAACGATAATGAATGCGGTACGTGGTTTTTAGTTTGGTCAAAAGAACAAACAAGTTGCAGCATCAGCCGCAGGAAGTGACGCCTTTTTTCAGCCCCCGGCATTAAAGTAGAGGAAGTGCCGCCATCTTGTTTCTTTTGCGGCCGCCATTTTGCCTTCACTCTTTTTTTTATTACCCAAATAACAACTCATCCCATATAAAAGCGGGATAGTATACTATCTACTTATTAATTTCTTGAAATAACAAGCGTTATTTATCGGGTATAAAAGTGGAAATGTACGGCTTCAGCAGTTTCCTGAAGTAGTGACATATTGGCTGCATGTGTTCTTTTCCACAGAAACTATCTACTTGTGTATTTTATTTTGCGGTTCTATCACTAAACTTGTCCTGATGATTAATTACTTTTCTCAAATCCATATCAATAAAATTCAAATTGTCCAAAACAAGTGTCCTAAGATGGCCTTAGATCTTGAACTTGGCACATTTCTCAATAAGTTAAAAATGAACAAAGCAAATATCGCAGATTTGAGTAAAAAACATTACACTAAAATGACTAACTTCCCGACTAACCCAATCATAAGACATGTAAATAAAACCAAATATGTCTCGAGGAAACGTAAGTTCATTTTACCAATGAACTTCCAAAACTGATAATAATTTTTAAAAATAAAATAAAATTTCCAATAATCCACTCAACTCAAATTTGGTTTTACCCAAACAAATTGTTATTTAGTTTTTAAGCATTATATATTTTGTAACTGTTTTGTTAATATTGCTTTTATCGTTGTTATTATTTATTAACCTTCAAATTTGTAAATGGGTTTTTATTTTTTTTCCCATTCTTTCTATAATTAAATACTATTACTCATGTCAAATTTAAATAAAACATTGTCATGTTAGTTATAGGTAAAAAGATATAAACACTCTGTACACCTAAGTCTATTTCCAAAGATGTATTGTTCTATCAATCAATGTAAAAACATGCATGCATAATAAAGAATTGTAATATATATATATATATAGTTAGTTATATATATATATATATATATATATATATATATATATATAT
>JAGTTH010006443.1:0-12363 GCA_022606485.1 Agraylea sexmaculata | reverse complement strand
ATATAGATATTTAAATATATAAAATATTTTCCACACAACCATATTTATTTAAAGTCAATTGGATGTGATCCTTTCTATGCCAAATGAATTGTGTTTAGATTAATTTATAAATAATGTCTATAAGTGCGATTAAGAGGCAATTTGAATGAATTGAGATATTTTTATTAAACAAGTAGATCTTAATTGGTTGTAGGTATATTTTTTGTATTGTTCTATTGTATTTAATTTCCACAGTCGAACTATTAAGTGCAAAGTGCTATCCATTTTCCGTTCTCATATTTCTTGGTTACAGTCATGCTTCACGATCCTTCCTCACTCCACTTCCTGTATTCAGAAACACGTCGTTTCATCTCCAACTCTCCATTTGACACTCCTCCAGGGTGACGTCTTCCAATAATAATAATCTCCAGCTGCGGCTTCTCAAATGGGACTTCTTCTTTTGGCCCCTGAGCTCTCTTTTTCCGCTCCAACTTACGAAGTATTCAAATCAAAGAACGCGTACAAATAGTTCATAGAATGAGTCACTCGAGAGGAATAAACTCGGTTGTTTAAGGCTGTAAAAAAATATCGATGATGGCGCCCGTTCCAGGCCGATGGCTCTTTGTTTCGATATATATATATTTTTTTATATAAATGAAACTAATCGATCAGTCTAGATCCACGACTTGGACACAATCCGTGGTCTGATTCGCTAAATACGGCTTAACGTATTTAGGCTCGGTTGGTTTATTTCGAGCTTGACGCAATCTGATATTGAATTGAAACAGTATCGGACTCTTTTTATTATTGCGTGCGTGTTTTGACAATGATACACGTGTATAATATTGTATAAGAATATCTACAAAATACCGAACCTTCTTCTTTCCTGACCACAAATTATATTTCGATTTCGCCTTAGTGCGCGTGCGGTCCGAGAATTCTTATTCTCTTTGTACAGTCCACAAATTTAGTACAAGTCTAAATGTTATTAACATTAAAATATTGGGAAAATGGAGCTATTACATAAAACGTGTAGATGTGGTGCAATTTAAGAAAATGGGACGTGTTTTATATAGAGCCTTAATAATGAAGGATGATAGATATATTATATTTTTTTTAAATACACGTACATCAATATAATTCTAATAATGTGTTATTATTTTTTTCAGGTAAGAATCAATTTTCTCATCCATCAGTAAAAATTGGTAAGATGTTCACACCTAATCTAATCGATTTAATGATTTAAGAATATTGTCGTGGAGTATATTTTGATAAAATTGATATTTTACATGTGCCAGTAAGGGTTGTATAGGAGGTACTTTAGCTTTCGGTATAATGTCTTCCCGATCATAATTTATAAAGCATATATTCGAGACTGTGCGTGCTTCCATTGCACCAATAATGCATTTATCAATGAAAAAAAAACGAAAAAATATTCGATCGTTAATATATTTATATTTTATGATAAGGCAGTGTCTCATTCTGTATAAAAAAATATCCATCTAATAATGAATTTGATTAGGAGGCTATTGTAATAAGCTTGTATCTCTTCTATAATGTATTGGTATATCTTTTAATCTTTGACGATTTTGAGCTAAGGATGCATTTATTTATGTTTTAATTTTATTTTATCTACTGCAAAAACGCACTTAGTCGTATCATCAATATTTCGGGAAGAAAATGTACATTTTTAATTTATGTTAGTTCTGATAGTTACAATAGAAGTATTTTTTTAAAATTGTGTAATATTTGGAAAGATAAAAGAAATCATTGGCTTATACCACATTGTAAATTATTCAAATATATACCATAAATATATGGTTCTGTTAAGACTTTTTTTTCACTAATTCGCCATTATCTCAAAACTATGAAATATGACTTGTGCATTTTGGCAGTATACCCCCAGTATCTGGAAGTTGTATTGTTTGAAAAAAAAAAATTATAACAAAATATATTATTTATATACTTACCTACGATAACATAAATATTTTGAAACCTAGTTTTTCAGGTGTTAGTTTATTTTTATGACCTATCACAATATCACAGCTATTACTGAGTTATCGCATTTCTGATAAGTGTACAATACAAATAGAATTATAAAGATTCTGTATAGAAACATTGATGGCACACAACAGACAATTGAAACAGTAATACATTCAGCATATTGTTTTACGATATTAATTATTAGTGGCTGACATCAATCATTTGCTTTAATTCAACTTGTTTGTGTATTGATGATGACAAGTGCGTAAATTGCCACGTTGTCGCCAATTAGCACTCGTTAACGGCGATAATTTGAGTGGATGCGGACATTTTGTTTGTCGGCGTGTGAAAGAAAATATAATATATGATAGTACAAGTCAGTATAATAATAAGTAAGAATGAATCCGGTTTCGGTTGAGAGTGTCGGTTGTGTTACCTGATAAGGTGAAACAGTGACCAAGGTACAAGTTCATTATTACTACGGAGCACCGCGCTTTGAACCAACCACCCAGGAGTTGCATGCACTCTTACTACTTATTGCCTTTTATCTCTTACTGCGTATGTATACAACATGTTTTTTATTCATACTAAAATAATTAAATTGAAGAATAAGCACATAACATGTAATACACCGCAATAAATGGTCCAAGTCTGCTAGTTAATCTATTCAATTTTTAATTATTATTTTAAAAAGTTTGAGAATCTTGCGTATTTATTTATTAGGTGATTGACAGCCTGATTTGAATTTGTATTATTATAAACATACGTCATAGGATTCATTAAACAACAATAGTACGTAAACAACAACATAACCTCAAACGACAAATACGGTCAGCGACTTTAGGAGTTATGACAACATACTTGTTTATTGTTTATTCATTTGAAAATGAATTATGTTTTTGTTATCCTATGATGACATCATATATTCACTCTTTATAATAATCGAAGATTCACAAACTGTCATAATAAATTATTTTATTATTATTAAATTATTTTTTTATACGAAAAAAGTCTTAGGCCCCCTTTAGTATATTTTTTTAATGATCGTACTGGCATTACATAATTACGATAAAAATATTTTTGTGTCAATTAAAAACATGTTGTATATGTATTGTTTTAAACAACTTTCAATTGTATGTAGTCATAATTCACTATAGACATTTAAAATGTTTATGCTATTGCTCTATTAGCAGTTTATTATAAAAAAAAACTATTTACAGAACTCTTGTGCCAAATTTATATATAGATGAGAAAATAATAATAAGAATAAACCTTAAGGATATTATTTTAAATACCTATTTTTTAAACTCTTTAACAGTTGAGGTGAGACTTAAAATTTGAATTATCAAAATCAATCATTTATTTCTTGGCGTATTATACACAACTTGTTTTTAATTGAAACTAAAATAATTTTGGATTACTCTCAAGTTCAAGGTCAAATTCGAATTCGAATTTGTTGTTGTTTACTTGCAATGTGCGTAGTGCATTTTGGTTGAAATTACGCTGTACCATACTTTGTTTACAAATTCAAATTAAAAATTGAAAGGGTTAACTAGCCGACTTGGACTATTAATGAAAGTGTATTTGTGTTACATTTAATGTACCATTCCTTACATTCAATTATTTTAAGTTCAATAAAAGACATGTTGTATAGTATATGAATTTAAAAAAAATTGGAATTGTTAAGGTAATTTTTATTTAGATAATACAAATCCTTGGATCTCCACTATTGCCGATTTCATACCAAAAGTGGCAAGGTGTAAGGCAGTTTTAGCAATCGAACCAATTTAGTAAAATATTTCTTATCATCCCTTTAATATCACATATTGTACACAATTTTTTTTATCGTTATAGTAGTTTCTATCTGGAGTACTTTTCTAATAATTCATAGTTAAGTCAAATAACTCAGTAATAATATATATAATTGTCTAACTGTGTGTATGTTATATGTCTGTATGTCTGTACGGATCAATCTTTCAAATATCCTCAGCGTATACAGAGTCGCTATATACAGAAAAATAGTCCTTAATATATCAGGGTACAAGCATTAAAATTCTGTGTGCTCTTAAGTCTTTATGGAACTGAGCCATATATTCAAAATAGAATAGAATATTTGGTAGTGAGACTGCAGTTAAATTTGTTGATTATTGAAGATATGCGAAAGTAGCCCTTAATATGTATCGAATACCTTCGAGATATCGTATACTTTCGTTTGAAATATGTTTGCTGTCCGTAATGTATGAAAAGTAAAAAAATGTTGGTTTTCAATGATTGTTTAAACTATATAATTGGACATTTTCGAAATAGTAAAATAGTCCTATTTGACCGGCAACTAATGTAGATTCATCCATTATCTATAACACGTTTCATGTCTCTGTTAATAGAAGGTAGTTAATCGTAATCTGTAAAATTTTATATATACAATTCGAATTTTTTGACACATGAAACGTAGTGTTGCCAGGTCTATAAATAATTCAATTTAAATATTTAATCATAATTAATACATATCTAAAATCTCGAAACGGGTATTTTAATAATAATATCATTGAATTAATTTCAAAATAATATTAGAGATATTTAATAATGCATAATAAATGAAAATTCTCAAAAAACAATATTTGTCGGGAGACTCGCTTTTTAAATATTGTGATGAGTGTTGTCATCATATAAAAACCACGTTATATTATTTTATTAATAATTTTAATAAAAAAATTCAAACTTCTTTCGAATGAAAAAACAAAAAACGTATTATCTTCGTATTAAAAACAAATCAGAGCATTAAAAAATATTAAATAATTTCATAATATTGTTAGATGTATTTAATTTGATAATGCATTACATTTTCATACTTCATTTTTAAAATCAAAAATTTCTTCTAATCGATAGAAAAAACACTAAAGCAAAAATGAAATCAAAACTCAAAGATAAACGTCCTATTAAAAAACCAGGCAGAACATAAAAAAACATTAACAAATTGAAAATTTCAATTAAAATTACCCTAGTTAATAATAATGGTTTAATTGATGGTTCCACATTCTTGGTACAAATAAATTATTATCAAAATTCTTATCGGTGAAATTAGATGTAATTTAAATTATTAACAGTGTATTATATTATTTAAAAAGTTATTTACTATGTACCTATATCTATTGGTTGTTAATAAGGGCTTCTATGTATGTATGTATGCTAGTAATAATAGTAATTCACCACCCGCTGCTTCCCGAACACCATATTTGGACCTCATGCTGGACCTGCTCCACCATCCAACAACTCTTGACATTGAAAGTGAGACACAATCTCATTCATACTTATAACACGTTATTTATAATACCAAGGACTTTCATATTTTATTCATTAGCACGCTAATATGTATATAAGATCCACCGGCCATCGACTTCTATGGCATTTATTTAAGATATTATAAAATTTTGTAATGCATTCAATACTTTTATTATTAAAAATCCAATTTCATATAATTTTATTTTACCATATCTCATAAATCACGGAGCGTATTTTTATGGATGAATGTTTGATTTCTTTTTGAAAAATTGTAGAGCGGCGTGTTTGAAGATTGTGTACTTTCTCCATTGCATTTGAATGGCTACTTGCATGAATTCGTATAGTTGTTTTTTATTCCGTGTTTCGGTCACGATTTGTACATCATTCAATAATAATTTGTTCTCGTATGGTCAAATGAAATATACATATATATAGTTTTCAGGATGTCGTGACAGAGGCTGTATGCTCTTGATTTATTAATTTATAATACACGAATTATTTGTATGGAACCTAATTTTACTTCCCATCGAAGAGTCGATATCAAATGTGAATATATTTAAAATAAATGTTCGAGGGTAGTTTTATTTTTTTTTTTACGCCACGAGGTGCTTTTTTTGAGAGGGGTTTTTTTATACACAACAACGTGTTAATTGTCTGTCGGTGATCTTAACTATTACTAGTTACGCACGTCACCGATTTAATAATCGCCTCAGTATTAACTTACAACCCAGGAAATCAGAGTAAACCTGGATGAAGACTCGGATTTTATTAATATTATTCCCGATCTTCTGTTCGTAATAACCGATCACTTCAATTAAAAAAAAATTGACTTGAACCCATGACCACAGTATTTGTAGCCACGTGTCCTATCTTCTGAGCTATCACGCTGGTTAGATTAATTAATAAATTTATATAATTTTCGAGTACACAAAGTGTGACTGATTTTGCAATTTCCAATGTGTACGTCTATCTGTCTCGTCGGCAGTAATAATGGAGTAGAACAAAACAGGCTGTACCTATATTTACTGATGAAGGGTGGTCCTTATTTAACTGGTTCATAGTTACCCCGAAGGTCCCGCATGTATGAGAGGCCAACGACTCGGCCTTGTAAAATCCTTCACTGTAAAATGATAGTTTTCAATTAAATTCCCTTCTTAATCGAGTGCTCTTGTACGCCGTAAATATGCCAGGAAAGATGGTGACTCATACTCGGCCAATGAACACGATACACCGTGTCCAACCATGCAAATTCATACACCATAAACCTATTATGGTAATTATATTATCAACCATTTATAATCGACACAATTACGAGTATGTGTATTAAATATTGTACTGTATTTTGTACGTGTGATGTTTAGTGAGCGCGACGTTGAACAAATTGGTTATTGATGATCGTTTAATCATTTTATTGTTGGCGTGATTGAAAGGAAATTTAACATCTTGTTGTCCTGCAAATTTTCACCATTAAAAGAAAGTTTATTAAAGCGGAAAATATTAATTAAATGTGATCGATTTTTTAAGGTTTACTCTGATTTCCTGGATTGTAGGGTCAATAAGTCGGTGACCTGTGTAACTAGTAGTAGTTAAGATCACCTACAGACAATTAATTACACATTTTTGTGTCTAATAAACTAAATCTGAAAAATCTTGTAAAAAGCACCTCAAGACACATATAAATAAAATTAAAAAAGGAGGAAATATGCAGTTTTAAGTCGAGCAGAGCCACTCTGTAGGTGACCTGTGTAACTAAAAATAGGTAGGATCACCGATAGACAATGAATTAAATTAACGTTGTTGTGTCTATAAACCAAAATTTATAAAAATCTCCCAAATCCCTCATTTAAATATTGTCGGTAAAGATGTAATGATTTATTATAGTTTTTTATAAATTTGAAATTCCATGTACATATATTATTTTATTTTTTATTTCAATTGTTAAAATGATCTAAACAGTCATAATTGGTCACTGCGTAAAATTATAATCCATACTTTAGTGCCTCGTCTTTTGAGGTGTTTTAAATGTTATTAATTTTTTTTACAAATAAAACAAATAATTGCATACTGAAATAATGTTTAATTGAGAGTTATCAAAGATTGTAGGCAATGTATACTTTATTACAAAGTAAGTGTATTTCCAAATCTCTTTAATAGATCGATCCACTTATTCCAGGGCGATGATTACAGAGTTTCTCTTCTTGCTCAGGAAATGCTAATTAGAGTTTAGCTCACGGTCAAATTGCCCAGTTTTACAATCAAAGTTGACCATTTAAAAGAGGAATAAAGAGTAAAGTTTGACGTGCGACAAAACTAATTAAAAACTTGTACATTGTAGTCGTGTCTTAATAGCGCACAGCTTCGTGATTTATACACCGAGAACTCTACAATCCTTCCACCTTATATTTAACCCTCTTCAAACCAATCGGCTATTTCATCTCTTCTCATCGCCAAATATATTATGAAATTATACGCCAGTTATTAGTATTCATATTGTAAAGCCTGGACGCTATTAATTAAAACAGTTCAATTAATATGCCATCCGATGAATTATTACCGATCGATTAAAATGTACTGCTCTCATAACAAATATTCATCTGAATGATATTCTAAGTTAGGTTGTTATTTTTTTTGTATCAATGAGGGGTGGAAATAAATAAAATATAAAAATTGGTAAGCAAGATCGATGAGCATATTGTTTACATCATGGCTTAAATTTTATGATATTTAGGAGCTTTTTTATTTTATCGGGTTAACCTATCGGAAATCGCAATTTTTCTTGGGTTTTTATCACAAGTGATCCGTCTTGATCCAGGTTTACTCTGATTTCCTGGATTGTAAGGTAAATACTGAGGCGATTATTAAATCGGGCATGGGGCAAACCCCCTAAAAAGCTCCTATTGAGACAATTGAACTTATATTGAGTTAATTGTATTACAGTTTATTTAAACAGTCTAACTAACTTGGGAGTTGAATGCTGCATTTTTGTATAATCACTATAGTGCAATAAGCGATTAATTGTACAAAAATGAACCTCTTTAGCTCTCGAGCTACGTAGCCCACTTTTTAAAGAATCTTATCCTTAAGGTTTATGTATATTTGGCATTAAAAAAAACTATTAATATTGTTGTACTTATGTCATCATTTTTATATAAATTTAAATATCAGTGGTTCCAAAAATGAACTTTATAGTTTTATGGTTGAACAGAGGAAGCTTGTAATAAAAATTCTTTATTACTGAATATATTCAACGGTATGATGATAAAACTCTTTTGGAAGAAGTAATATTTTTATACAATATACTCGTATTGTGGTACTCAAAAGTAATATTTAAATTAAAAAAAATGTTAGTTGTAATTTTCACAGTGATTTTATTAGTACCTGCGACTACTAACGTGTAGCCATCTTCAGAGACTTAATTCCACCAAGAAGTCAACACTATCAACAATAAACAAAAAAATTTAAATTAATGATTTTTTTTGTATTAAAGGGTTAACACCGACAATAATAAAGGCTTTTCTAACAGCACACAACCGTTTTAATTGACCACACTTCGATTGTAAGTCTCACAAGTACCCATAATAAAGAGTTAGATACAGTTTTCAATGTTCGATGATCGTTTAATTCACGTTTGTACGTGCTTCGAAATATGATCATTCTATGTAGAAAGCCTTAAACCTGTAATCTAATGTAATTTAAAATAAAGCTGTAAAAATGCAATTGCAATGTAAGAAAAATATTGTGCGAGCTGAACGTCACAATGGAGACAAATTGCTCTTCGCCTTTTGACGGCTGTCAATACGTTTTTATGGCAAAAATAAACCCGTCTCGATGCTTTTCTTTTCTTTTAAAAGTATAAAAGCTCCACGTCTTGTCTCCCGGCGAACATAATAGAGAATTGAAGAATATTTTATTACACCTATTCAACAAAGTATAACCATCCTTTCTAGTAATTACCGAGTAACGAGTATTTGCAGACGCAATGCAAATGTGATCTTGGGAGAAATCACGAAGACGTGGAAAAAAGGAAAATCCGCTAAACACGACTTCACTAATGAATGTATTTCTTGTCTACTCGGCAAACTGCAATAGTTAAACCTCAGAATGTATAATTGTTCACCTTTGCATAACTACACATTTTATGATAGTGGAAATTTTTCATTTAAAATTAATACATTTATACATTATGTCAGAAATATTTTTTTTTAATTTGGGATTTATACTTCAATAGTCAATTACATGGCCACGTCCATCATTTTTTTTAAATTTAGTTTATAAATAAACTAAATAATAGAAAGATTAAAGTTGCTTGATGCATTCAAATACATTTTCATGAATACAATAATAAATCTAAAGTAAATAATAAAAATTATCTGAAGCCTTCGAATCTGTGGAAATTAAATAAAATATGTACAAGTTCATTTCATGTGTCAGAAAAGAGGCAATTTAGGGCAAACGGCCGTGATTGGTCACATAATAATATGTAGCAGTACCAATTTGCATTTTTTCTTTTTCTATGGGCATATATATATACCAGCAAAATAGCTCAGAGTATAAGGTGCGTGGCTACAAATACTGTGGTCATGGGTTCAAATCCCGCTCAAGTCAAAAAAAAATAAAAATCAAATTGATCGGTTATTACAAAAAGGAGACCGGGAAAATATTAAAACACCAATTAAACTACTTAAAACATTTCCTTTTTAATAGTGCAAGGTCATAAATATTTTAAAGACAAGTTGCTTTGTATATAAATCAACAAAATATATATATATAACAACCAGCTTAATAGCTCAGGTGATAAGCGTGGATACGAAGACTGTAGACTGTAGTTCAAATCCCGCTCAAGTAAAAAAAAAATTAATCAATTATTACGTCTAGGAGATCGAGAATAATATTGATAAAATTCCGATCGATCGTCTTGATCCAGGCTTACTCTGATTTTAAGGTACTCTTAGGTGACTTGTGTAACTAATGATCTCTAAGGTAACCTTAGAGATAATTTTTTTAACTTTTAATTATCAACCCTACCCCAAGTCCACCATGTATATATTTTTTAATTTGAACACTATCAATGGTGATTACTATATAAATAATTCCATACATTGTTAATTGCTTCAACATATTCAGATAATTTCCTCTTCGTACATTCAATCCACTATCATACCTCTACATACAATTAATTAAATGTAGAATTATTTACTAGGACATTTGATTGGTATCTATACAAATCCTGTGATGGTCAGTCAACCGATACGCACATATGTCCCTTCCATAACGAAGATTCCATAACGAACATAAGGTAAGGTAAATATCTAAGGTGACCTGTGTAACTAGTAATAATTAAGTTTAGGAACATGATAGTGAATTAATACATTTTTTTGTCTAAAAACGATACATTATATAAATGATGATTATTGTTATTGCAATTTGCTATGCGGTACGATGAACCTCGCTCACTTTATAATGTGAACTTCCTAACTGCCGCAGTACCTACATATATATTCAAATCAACCTCAACTAATAAAACACTATTCAATTGTTGTGGATTGATATGATTACAGTATAAACTATGATACTATGACTATGTGCAGTGAGTTGAGATCGCAATCGTGTACCCATTAAAACAGACGACTGCCAACTTGGACGGTGTCGGTGGCCTTTAACATTGAAAATGCCGCATATTACATATTATAAATAAATACATGTACTACGCGAATAGTATAAAAGTTATGGATTGTTTAAAATGCATTATCTGTGACGTTGTTAAAGAATTATTGCCGTAAGCTGTAAATAAGGAAATGCACTCCTTATTCCACGGGAAGATAAAATATCGGCATGATTTAAAATAATAAATTAACCTTTTTATATATGTAATTTGTGGTAATAAAATAAAAGACGACTAAAATGTAATAAAACTCTGATTTTTTAAAATAAAATAAAAATTGTTTGTCAATTATTTTGTATAAACTCCCTCGAGAGTCTCTTTCTTATGTGAATATTTTAATTTTTGTGTATGGAAAATATTTTAATCAAATGTTTATTATATATTCAAACATGTATAAATTTTAGTAATTAAAATTAACAAATGAATTGATTATTCATCAGAAATGATATATCCAATACGCTAAGAACTTGAAGATGCGTGAATGCAAAATTGTTATATTTTTAATTATTAGGTTAAATGCTAAAAATATTTAACACTATCTGATTTTTTTAAATAAACATAATAATGTGACATTTATTTTGTCTAAACTCTTTCAAGAGACTGTTTTTTAATATTTTGTTATCGTGGTGTTTAAAAATATTTTAATCAAATATTTATCCCTTCTTTTAAACTTTTTAATAAAGACTGTTTTATATACAAGTATAAATTTTAGTAATTAATATTTACAAATGAATTGATTATATATCAGAAATGATCTCTTTATTTATAGAAATAAACCTAAATACACGTGAATTTAAATAATTTATTCTAAAAATATGTAACGCTTTCTAATTTTTTAAATAAAATAAAAAATCTGACATTTATTTTGTCAAAATTCTTTCAAGAAACGCTTAATTATAATGGTTAAATATAGTTATCAATTTTTCAGCTCTTTTTATAAATTATACATGAAATATTATTTATGCATGTATAAATATTTTCAAGTCTTTTTTTTAAATACAAATAAAAAATAATTTTTAAAATGATTTTAAAAGTCTTACTTTACTTTATGAACATTATATTCAGTTTTTTTTATAATATTACTATTTATTTTTACAAATGTACTTTTAATGTTTGTTTACCTGTTTTATTACTATTGTTTTTATCTATAAAAAAAGCTCTTCTGAGCATTTGTTTTTTTTAAATAAATAAATCAGTAATGATCCATCTAATATGAACTTGAATATGCGTGAATGTTAGATTTTTTTATTACTAGGTTGAATACTAAAAGAATATGTAATACTTATATTAGTTACAGTTCTTTTTAATATATCGACGGATGTAACGGTTCTAGTTATCGGTTGATTGATGATAAATTGTGGTTTTGGACATCCCTTTGTTGAATGCGGTTATACCAAGGGCAATGGGTTCTTTAACCATATCTAATTACCATGCCAAACAACTCTTATGTAATAAATTAG
>JAGTTH010006442.1:0-18957 GCA_022606485.1 Agraylea sexmaculata | reverse complement strand
ATATATTATTTATATTATATATATGCATTTATATAATGTATTGGGTGTACATATGTTTTTAGTTTTATTTTGTATGAGATTCCATATAATATAAATTAAATAACACATACGTAACAAGATTCCATTTAAAACCCCCGTATGTTGTTTTTATTTTTAATTAAACAATGCAATAAAATATTTTTATTTGCATTCTGTCATCACAGCTTATTGGATCACGCTGGCCTCTTTTTTATATAGTATAAATATTTCGTATTCAGTTTATTTAATTAATTGCCATGTCCTCTCAGTTGACAATTCAATGCAAGATATTGTGATTTTATTAATGTATTGCGTTTTTGCAGTGGTTAAGAAATGAATATTATGCAAATTGTTTCCCTTTTGATGTGATGGTTTATTCATGGAAGATGCCACCGTCTGAAGCGTCGACTATTATTTCGAAAGGTGTTTGTTTCATCATCAGGTGGGTGATTATAACCTCAAGTTGTGCAAAGAGTTAAATACCGAAAAGTCCCATCACAGAACCGAGGCGTTTATTAATATTGACACATTCTTGCGGAATTCGTGCGGCTTCTTTTTCATGTTTCTAAGAGCATGATTACTGAACTAAATAAATTATCTGTCATAACCTAAACAACGGCAGAGGATGAAATAAAAATAAATCATAAGGGTGAAAAAACAGGTTTTCAATTGCTCATAATTGTAGAGCACTGCGCGGCTTACATTTCTATTATACATATTGCTTCATTAGTATTATTTTATCTGAATATTAACAGAAAAATCTTATATCATAATAATATTTATAGAATAACCTATAATTATAATATTTGTAAGTAACGTAAGTAAGTGTAGATGTACAATAATCAAAAAATATAATACTTGCTGGAAAATCCTACTATTTTCACTTTTAACTATAAACAATTAATAATCTCAGGTTCGAATTATTTGTGCGCCTTACATTTTTATTATATAGTTTTGTGTAAATATCAGACGTATGAAATAAAGTAAATATACCAATATTATAAAGGAAATCGTTGCAGGGCTCGAATACGTCAATGAACTTCATTACACCCACTTGGACTATGTCTGATTATTATATTGTTCAATGCCATTAAAGGCGTAAATATAAATAAATAACTATTAAGTGAATAATTTGGCACATGTAAAAGTTTATTTAATCTTTATGAATATCGTGTATTGTTTTTCAACCAACTTAAATGCATAGATTTAATGGAAAAAATATAAAATTTAAAACTATCAAATGAGGGGTCTTAAAACTAATAAATAATTCTAATTTATCAATAATAATGTGGACAACCCACTTGGACCAAGCCTGGTTATATGGCAATAATAAAAGTCCTATAATATTGCTCTGAAATACTCTCTGATTCAGTGCAGTATTATAGCAGTAAGGCGCGGCACAGACGCGAGTACTCTTTGGATGCTCGTTCATGTATCTCAGCCTGAATAATGTAAAAAGGACCAATGAGCATTCATGTCTATTTCGCCAATATTTAGTTTAGTGTAATAGGATTAAAACGTCTTTTTTTAATTTATTACTTCCAAATACCATAGATAAAATATAAACAACACATTATCATTAAACGCTTATTTTATTTTTTTAATGATGTCAATCTTATTTTAAAGTTTCGACAAATTTATAAACATTTCTCATTAAACGAAACAATATATTCTGTATTATTATAATTTATACGAATTTTAAAAATTGGTTACATTATGTATATATGTATATATATAATTATATCTGTAATTTTGTACATTTAAAAAATCCTCCATAAATGTGTAAAGGCTGGAAACCACTGGTTTAAATGATAGAAGGCTGTTAAAATATTGATGTGTATGTTTCTAATTAGTCATCCTATTAGAATAATGCAAACTTATCCCCGGTTCATAAAAAGCGAAGACAGATGCAATTATTCAAGTCAATTACAGACACGCCATCGAAATGTGCTGTTTTAAAATACATTTTAAAATATTCAAATGACACAATTTACTTAAGTTCTTCGATCATCGTTATTCAAAAAGTGTTTTCGAAAATGATGCAAGTGAATTTCCCCATATTTCGTATTTTCCAAATGCGCCTTGAATTTTAATTATTTCCACTTATTGATGATAAATCATATTACACTAGATTTATTTAACTTTTTTATGGATTAATATTTTTCTACTCATTTCTTTTACGTTAACAATAAAAAAATATACATATCTCGTATTGGTTGACAAATTAATATTCCCATTTTTATTTATTTGTATGAGAAAGCAATGTGAAAAAATTTTTGTTTCTTGAAGAGCAAATTTCAAACTTCAGACACGCGCAGAGACATTAAATTACCGGAAACGGCCGTGATTGTTCATACAATCATAATATTATATAATATTCTAATTAAAAATTTCACTTTTGAGCATCATTAAATAAAAGTAAATAATTTGACCTTTCTTTCCATGAATACATTAATTTAATAATAGTCTCGTTTTCCATTAGAATATGGTTTTCGTTCGTTTATGGCCAAAAATACAAATGCTTAACCTGCAAACGAAATAACTCAACTTTTTTTTTTTTTTTTTAAATTGACTAAAATCATTGTACGAAAATATATTTAAAAGCATTAAAAAAACCACGTAGATATTTATTGGATTAGGAAACACCTTTACGTTGCTCCTTCTAAATTTGATTTAATGGAGTTATTTCGGTTGTGGATTAAGTCGTCGATATACAAAATTACATCAGTGTGTAAAGGTTAGAGTAATTTTTTTATTTTATTAAATAAGAGAAAACAGTTCTCTGGAATACCAGAGAACCTGCATCTCTATGTGAAGTTGTATAATTACATAATTTCTTATTCTAAGACAAATTAGGTGCATATTTACATTTACAAAATATAGAATAATAATATACGAAATAAACGAAAATAAAGTATATAAAGTGAAGTGTATGTAAAAAAGGTAAAAAACTTAATAAAATCAAATTTAATTAAAGAGTAGTCCTCTAAGGATAAATTTAAAATCTGTGAGGGTGTTGTGAAAATATCTACTTCAGGTAAGGAGTTATTATAAAAATCTTTAAAAAAATAATCTTATATCTATGTTGTAGAAATTTATACCAATAAGAACCCTTCGTGGGATTCCATATCTTCAAACATAAGAAATAATCTGTAAAAGTGCGACGGAATGGAATTTTTTACCCACCGTAAAATTAACGTAGCGGTCAAGTCTTATTTAATTCACGTTAGTCATAAGATTATTATTTTTGCATATACATATTTTTGGGTGCGTCATTCAAGATCACGAAGAACCGACTTTTTTTAAACTGACGTGTTATTTATAATTAAGGTGTAAATATTACACGTACTTGGACAACATCCTCATACTATGGCAATATCACACACTAATTTAATTTAAATAGTCAATAATAATTGTTATAAGTCTCGGCCTTGTAGCTTTTTATAAATGATGATGATACTTGAATATTTTTTATCACGTGTTTCGTTTAAATTGTGCTGTCATTGTCCGAATATTTTATGATTATTTGTAATTATGACCTCGGCTTCACAATACAAAGATGAGCAACAAGGTAACGAACCCCAGACCATTACCGTGCGGACAAGTTTTTCAACATATTATGTATGTACTCGTATCTCAAGAATAATTATTTAAAAAAAAAACTACAATATTATAGTATTTTAAGATAATTAGTTTAAATGTCCTCCGCCCATTTTTATATGTTTGTAGAATACATTTTTTATCAATTAATCTAGTACAAATCAAAAATAAACCGATATCTCTCGAGTTGAGTAGCTAAGCATTTTAAGAAACTGACCCTTAGAATTTAGTTTAATTTTCCCTTAGCATTTCCGTGTGACTAATCACGGCCTTATCGTACCTCTGAACATGTGTACAGTTTGATATTCGCTCTACAAACATAATGGATAATAAGTAAGGATGCTTTATATAATTTGTTCAGTTGTCTTGTAATGTGGCGTGATCGATTTAAAATAATCAGAGACGTTCGCGGGTTATTATCCTCCATTAACTCTACACACTTTTGTGCTTGTAAAAATATATAATATTTCTTTGTTAAATTGCGTTTTTTGTATAAAAACTTAATAAATATGGCAAAAATCTACAGATCAATTACTTAAATTAAAGTATTTATTGTAAAACTTATTGTATTCAATGGCTTATTTAATTTTAATGCCTTATGAACATTTTTTTAGAATTTAGTTTAATTTTCCCTTAGCGTTTCCGTGTGACTAATCACGGCCTTATCGTACCTCTGAACATGTGTACAGTTTGATATTCGCTCTATAAACATAATGGATAATAAGTAAGGATGCTTTATATAATTCCTTCAGTCGTCTTGTAATGTGGCGTGATCGATTTAAACTAATTAGAGACGTTCGCGGGTTATTATCCTCCATTAACTCTACACACTTTTGTGCTTGTAAAAATATATAATATTTCTTTGTTAAATTGCGTTTTTTTTGTATAAAAACTTATAATAAATATGGCAAAAATCTACGAATCCACTACTAAAATTAAAAAGTATTTATTGTAAAACTTATTGTATTTAATGCCTTATTTAACATCTGAATATGTGTAAAGTTTGACATTCACTCTACTCTTCAAACACAATAAACATATTTTTATGTCGTATTAGTACTTTTAAATCGATAAATCTGAAATATAGTTTTATTTTAATATTCTAATTAGTATAAATAAATGTATTTGTTATAATCATTTGAATTTTGCTCAATCATTGAAATGAAAATGCTCATTATAAAAAGTTATTTATAATAAAAAAAAATAACACTTTTGAAGGAAAGATCTTTCTAACAAGTTAATATATAACTATACGGAAAATTATATTAAATAGTTTATTTTATCCAATTAGTTACATTTTAGTAACGTAGCATAAAACTAGAAGCTTTAATGATATATTCACAAAGTACTAACAATGTTTGTACGTTTGCTTTGATAACGATATGTCAATATTATTATACTATCTTTGAGATTATATTTACTTCTACTACTGATTTTATTTGTTTTAGTTCAAATATTATAAATTTGTAGAACCAGAAGAGTTTCGTAAAGAATCGTGTTCAAGAATATTCACGATTGATGTAACTCACGAATGTTAATGATGATAATTTATATTATTCAAATTGAAGGCTTTTCGTCTCAGGGTTATTTATTATTATAAATACCATATCGATTAACGGCAATGTTATTGTTAAAAAAATATTAGATGTGTTATTTGAAGAAATAAAATGTGTGCGCGTAAATACTTTTAATAATAATGATTTTATAAAAGCAAACATTCACCGTTTGACAAAATTGTTGCTTGTAAAATTCGTGACCGACCAAAAAATAAAAAAAATAAAATAAATAGTAGATGATTCAGAGGCTTCGAAGGTTCATCACGTGAGGAAATACAGTCATTATATTCCGAGAAGTAGCGGAACACTCGAGTCATTTGCCACCAAATTGATTGATTTCGTGATTTGATTTTCTCCACGTGTTAAAATATTATTTTAAATTAATTACACGCCTCAAATATTAATTAAATTAATTTAAAATTATCCAAGCGGAGGGATCCAATTCCGATATGAAGTTGCAATAAATGTCTACAATGTGGAGATTTTTTCCTCTGAATAAAACACAAGGCTGTATAAAACAATTCTTAACGGACGGTTAATTCATTATTTTACCATTGTTTTTTTTTTTAGTATTTCACATACAAAATACACTTGTATCGTTGAACCCGAGACAATGCTGATGATGTTTTCTGAACTGTGAACACTAATTTAATAATAAAAATAATACATTGGATTATTTAATAAAGCGTCGGCAATAGCGAAATTTGAACACAATAATTGAATAATTATATTATTTATAAATGTTCCCTTTATTAAGGTCAAGTTTGTAAATAATCCTTAACTTACAATACAATATCTTCAATAAGTCCTTTAATAAATCAATTAGTTCTTTTTAATTGAATTTTCGAAAATTATTTTACCATGTTTCTCATCAGTAAAACATGTTTTTTTCATGTATAATTAAGTTTTTTTTCTGAAGAGAATGAAGAACTTCAAAAACATTAAAAAAACACAACAAACACAGAGGGGCTTTTTATAAATATTTTTATTTGGTTTTATATGCATTTTTTTACATTTATCCTGTAATCTCTTTTACTATAAAATAGGGTTACTAACTGCTTCCATAATGATCTATAATCATTTTTTGTTAATTTTCGTGTTTGTTGCAATGCGCCTATCTATTAGTTGAATTTTCTTGAAGATAAGATTAGGTAATCAATACTAATAATAGTTAACTGAAGGCGATAAATTTAATACGGTGATAACAAATAATTGATAAGTAAAAAATAACTAATGTGGAATCTAACCACATTCATTATTTACCTTTTAAGCCTTAGTTACCTGGAAACACCTGCGTATTGTTGCTATAACAAGTATCGATTTAAGGTGACTAATAATATATAATCTTGTGGATATATCGCCTTGATTTAGTTAGTGGCTAAAAGGGGTTGTTACCCCAACTTTAAATGCCCGGTTACTTGGTTACCGTATGTGTGTTACTATTTATACAACAACTTAAACACGCGTCAGTATTTATTTGTAAGTGAAAGTACGATTTAGATTGTGGCAAAAAATAATATAGACTGAACTGATTTCAAAATCGTGACTATAATTCTCTCTCACTGTTGATATTGAAGATAACTGTGCTTTTTATATTGTATAGTGAATGTTTCATATCATATAACATACACTTAGTAATGGAACAAGATTTTGTGTGCTTTAGAAGTTATCATTTTTAATTGACTAATTTCCCCGTTCAACCCGTGTATAAATTGAAAATCCATATAGGTATATTATTTATTTTAAATATTGAAAATGGGGCTAAACTGCCTTTTATATATTTTGATATAAATTTCTTAATTATAATTATTATCTGTCTGGCAGCTATGAGTGTTTTTTTGGAGGACAGCAAGCGTAAAATCAATATAATAAACTGAGTTGAAGAGTGTTAAATTGAAATAATCCTGAAAAATGAACAACACCTCATTAAACCACACACCTGGTGCAGGAATTGAACCCGAGTCTCTCGGATAAGTGCGCTTACCATTAAGCTAATAAGGCAAATGGTGTCACCAGTTTTTCAGGATTATTTACAATTTAGTACTATTTAATTCGGTATATTATAATATTAATGTTCTAATCGGGCTTCAGATTCAAATTAAAATAATAATTGTTCCAAAATTTGTTTTTTTTTTAATATAGTGCGAATATCGAGGGTATACAGCTAAAATGCACTTCGTCATATTTTGAAGATTTTGAGTTAGGGATGCATTTGTATATGTTTTTTTTTATTACTTTATCTACTGCCAAAATGCACTAAGTCAAATTTACATTTTTAGTTTCTGTTAG
This sequence comes from Agraylea sexmaculata, assembly GCA_022606485.1. NCBI lineage: Eukaryota > Metazoa > Arthropoda > Insecta > Trichoptera > Hydroptilidae > Agraylea > Agraylea sexmaculata. The sequence goes on along the minus strand of JAGTTH010006442.1, from coordinate 11,494 downwards.
TTAATTAGTTCTGGTAGTTAAACTAGATTTATTTTTTATAATTGTGTTATATTTGGAAAGAAAAAAGAAGTCATTGACTTATACCATATTGTAAATTATTCAAATATATAAATTTATAGATCTACTTGATATAGATGACTTGGTGCATTTTGGCAGTATACCCTCGATATGTTTCTCGGGTTATTGATGAATTAATTATAGGGGTGATGCTACCCCCTTTCATGGTTAATTTCTATTTTGTATTATTGACGATTCCAGAACAACATCAAACAATTACATATTTTCCGTTTTCTCCTATTTTTCCCACGTATCGTCCGTCCTTTCAAAGTCCATTCTTCAAATGCATCTTAAACGTGGAAGTTAATGCTTTGATTATTGTTTTTATTTCAGATCGGCAGTCAAATAGTTGATGTTGAGCTGAAATGGCGCCCCGTGTGGCCCACTTGTTGTTAGTGGCAGCATTGAGCCTTACAATATACGCCTATGCTTCTTATTACACAAGTCCTGATTCTCCAATTAAGCTACACCTGCAAATGGTGCCACCCTCGTCACCCTTCGTCATAGACAAGAATGCCACGTCCCTCATCGACCAGGACTGGTCCAAGCAGACTCCAAACATCAGCATACCGATTATATCCAACGTTATTTCAAGCTCTTCGGTAACTCCATCGCCGACTGCCGGACAAAATGTCACCGCGAAAACCCCGCCAGATTTATCCAAGGGGGTTAAGACGAAAATTTTATACGAAGCAGGGCACGGTGTTCCCCGGCCCGAGTTATGTCCGAATCTCGGCTCGTATTTGAGATTAATAATAGTGATCATGTCGGCTCCGTCCCATTTCGACGCCAGGATGGCCATCAGGCAGACGTGGGGCCATTTCAATAGTAGGAAAGATATATCAATAGCTTTCCTACTCGGACAAACCGACAACGAGAAGGTCGAATCTCAATTGGAATTAGAAGGAGGTCTTTATTCTGATATTATCAGAGGACGCTTCTTCGACAGCTACAATAATCTCACCCTCAAAACTGTCTCCATGATGGAGTGGGTCGGCGATTATTGTTCCAAAGCCAAGTTCCTGTTGAAGACCGACGACGATATGTTTATCAACATACCGAAGCTGTTAGCGTTCACCGACAAGCATTTGAATGATACGAATGTGATATTCGGCCGACTCGCCAAAAAATGGAAGCCGATCAGAAATCCCAAATCGAAGTATTACGTGTCGACCAAGCAGTACAAACTGTCAGTTTTCCCCGATTTCACTACGGGCCCTGCTTACCTCATGCCGACTAGTTTGGCCAGTGGAATGTACAACGACGCACTGGATCAGACTTACTTGAAGCTGGAAGATGTCTTCATGACTGGAGTCGTGGCCCAGAAATTGCGGGTGAAGAGATTGCACGTAGCGGAATTCCTCAATAAACGTATTCCCATGAACGTGTGTACAGTCCAACGAGCCATCAGTATTCACATGGTCAAATTTGGAGAGCAGTTTGATTTATGGAAGAAACTCCTCGATGGCAAGAGCAAGTGTAAGTGATATGTAATGAATTCCAATGAGAATAAGAAGCTGTTCACGACACTATGAAAATGATTGTCGTTCGTTGCCATATTAGCAGTAGTTACGAATTTCAAAGAAGTTTGCCAAATTCAAGATTTTTTATATCGATATTGTGGTAACCGAAGAGTGTAATGGATTTTTTTTAAAAATTAATTATGAGGTAGCTATAAAATGACTGTAATAAAATGTTTTACTTTCTTAATAGTATAAAAAAAATGGTGTATCTTCCCGGCTTGAATGCTGTTTGTGTAATGTGATTGGTGCTGTTTAAAATAAGTGAAAGACATTGTGTGAAAAATCATATGATTTTTGACATTTCGCTCCATCCACAACATTGTCCGATAAACGTTAAAATAATTTGTGTTACCTATAAATGTTTGCACAAAAACCATGTTAGACATATCTTAACATTATATAAAAAAAATATGTCTGGTTGTATATACAGTTATAAATTAATTATGAAACTTATCTAGTCTAGTAATTTAACTACTGTAAATGTTTAAACAAATGTTGTCTCAAAGAGTATAATATATATTTTATATTGTTTGTAATGAAAGAATGTATACACTCTTATTCCCCTCCGAGAGAAATGTAATATTCTTTGTGAAAGCTCAAAATTAATTTGTTCTATCCTATTTTTTTACTCTACAAGTTTTGTATATAAAACGCCAACCGTTCTCACGTTTGTAAATATATTTTATGTGTGCCATTTGCATCTAAAGTGCATAAATATTGTATAATTTTGACTTTTTAGTAAAACGCACCACACTCGTAGTCGAATTCTACTCCAACCTTAAATTCCGGCTTAAACTGAAAATAGTATTCATAATTTTAAATACGGTGTAATATCCTACAATCAAATAGCAATTTCCAAATATTTTATATTAACCATAGATACCAATTTTTACAACTAATGATTTCAATTTTATGTTCCGAGCTGCCTTGCATCAAGATATCTTAAAAAACTCAAAACAATCAATGAACGAAAGATAAAATTATCTTTAATAGTTAGAAACGCTCAGTCTTAAATGAGTGATTATAAATATTAGTGCCAATACTTAAAAATATCCTTTGTTCGCGCGTATATTTTTTAAATAAAACCATCATACTTTTTTCATCATACTCTGATGAATCTAAATATTTATTTTCTTTACAACAATATGTGCGCAATATTACCAAGGAATAATATTGTGAAACAATGTTACCTAAATATGTATAACCATTTTTCATTGTTGTAAGTTTAATTTGCACAGTTAATTTGTTTTTATACTTAATTGTGATGCAATTTTAAATAAATATTTTTCATATTTTGTCCACACATTGAATGTTGAAAAAAAAACATACATATTTAAAAATACATTAAACTTATAAAGCAATAATTGTCTTTCATTATTTTTATTTTGATTATCAACAATATACACACTATTTATCAATATTGAATACAATCTTGTAAGACATAAATGGCAGTACACATTAATTTTATAACATTTCCAATATGTTTGAACACTTATGATTTTGAAGAATATACATAGGTAGTAAAAATAATTGGTAAATTTTCTATAAAATAATATAAATTATATCTATGATATTTCAATAGGATAATTTTTTTCAAATCAACAGTTTCATTAATATAGAAACTCATAAAATATAATAGTAATTTAAATTTTTTAAATTTTAATATAATATCACTAGCAGTCTTTTAAAGTCAACATAAACTTCATAAGTTTTATATTATACAGTAATAAAAAAAACGGGAATATTCATAAATGTTTACTTTTAAATGGATTCAAGTAAATTTCAATAACTGATTTGAAATATTCACATTAGTAAAGTAAATCTATAATTTTTTCTGCATAGACTTGTAAATAAAACTTATTTTATTTACAATATTTCATATCAAAACTTTTCTTATTGTTAATTCTGAAGTGGTTTTTTGATATTTCTTCTTTGCTGTCCTTGTTATCTATGATATTGGACTCGGCACAGCTCTAAAAAGTAAAAAATCAGTATTTGTGATAATTGTTTATAGTTTATATGTAATTCGGTACTCACTGTTTGATGTGTTCGACATTGGAGTAGATTTCGATATACTATCGCTGTCTTCAGACTCGGAACCCATTTGGAAACTGGTTTCTAAAAATTACGTTTAATAAGTTGTATATTTTAATATTATCAAAATGAATAATTTACCAGTGCTGAATACTGCTTGCTTTCCCTTAATATAGGCCGGTCTATCTTGATTGTCGACATGACCAAATGTTTGAAAGCCCATCGTGAATTGAGCATATGGACTGATTTCAAACATTTCTGTAAAAAAATAAAAACAAATTATAAAAGATATTTTACAGCATTATTATTGTGATTTTACCAGAACTTGGATGACTTGGCTTTCTACTTGGAATTGGTGATGTATACAGTCTTGCGGGTAAAGGAGGACAATTCGGAGGTCCTTGATCCATAAGTTGTCCCGGTCTATCTTTGTAAACACTTCCCGTGCTTGCTGAACACAACATTCTATGCCTATAAATGATAAAAATACATTGCATAATTATAATTTAATAAAAGAGATATTGCGGACAGTTTCACAAAGAAAACCAGACTTCGAGAGAGGAATGTAGTAGTAAGTAATTACTGCCTTCTGGAAATATTCTTCATGTCCATAGATTAATGGGTAAAAGAAAATCATTAAAAATATATTGTTAATGAAAAAATATATCAACATTGAGATTGCTTCTATGCAAAAATAATATGTAGTCAAAAAATATTCAATCAATCAATGATATCATGCTTGATCTTCATCTTATCTCCTATTTTTTTTAATTCTGAGTAAGGCTGACTAATTTTCTTTCTAATAAATATTGAGGAATTTATAAATTTACCTGTGTTTTTGTATTGTAGCGAATATGCAAACCAACAGGCAGAGGATCAGTAAGATGCAACTGCATATCATTATCAACATACTTGTGTCCATTGGATCAGAAGGTGGACCAATCTCCTCTGTAAAATAATAAAATAGTTAGACAAATATATTCCATACATTTATAGTAAAATAATGACCTCCTGAGATTGTTTTAGTTGAAACTGTATAATGTGCTGATACTGATCCTGCTTGATTGGTGGCCCCGATTTTTAATTGATACCATTTTCCAGCATACAGACCGCCCACTATCATTCTTCCCATACTCATCTAAAATACAATATCATTGAAATTTGTAAGTCAAACACTCAGTTTATTCACATTTACCATATCTGTTTGTAGCCAAAGCGACGATCTCAATGGTCTGTAATAAAGCACCCAAGAAATCGGTCCACACTGACCGTCCACCCATTTATCAAGATTCAAGATTAAATGCGATGAGTTTCTCCATATCCAGTCGACTCCAATCGGAGCTGTCATAACTGAAAATAATATATCATTATTTATTTATAATAAACTTGATTGCGAAAAAAATACCTGAGCCCAGAGTTTGCACCCTTACTGCGGCCGGTTGGGATTCTCCTGCTCTACTTCTTGCAGTTAATTGTGCCTCATATTCAGTCCCACATTTAAGTCCATCAATGTACCGACTTCCCCCAGAACTTGCAGATATATCAATATTTTCCCAATAAACTGTAGAAGCCTCTCTCCAACGGAGGTGGTAGCCTGATAATGTATGTATTATGAATATTATAATTATATAAAGATATAATTTTTAATCTAATTTACCAATGATATGTGATGATTTGTTATTACTGCTAAAATGATGTTGTGGTGGAGACCAATGAATTGTGAATGCCCTGGAGTCCGGAATTGCTCGGAGAATAGGCGATGATGGAGGTGAAACAACACTGACCATATAAGTCACCTTATCTGATCCAAACAAATTTTTTGCCAGGCATGTATAGTTTCCTTCTAGAGAAGTTTCTATATCTGTTGATAATATTATTTTATTATAAAATTTATATTGAATATACATTATTTTATATTTGAGTATTTACTATGTATGAGAAGACTGTCGTCCGAGTTGAGAGAAAAACTTGGATGGTGTGTTATTACTCGATTGTCATGATACCAAACGGTTCTCGGTTGAGGACTACCCAGCGTCTTACACCAGAGTCTCGGAGAACTTCCAGAACCGAATAGAATTTTTCCACCCAAAGAAGATACCCCAGCAGATACTAAATATTCAGAAACATTTGATTTAATATATTTTAATTTGATTATTAAAATTTAATCATTACTTCTTTCATTGATTAAAATTGATACAATTCTTGAAATCTCGCCTTCTCCGGCAGATGTTGAAGAAGTTACCCATGTTTCATATTTTTTTCCAAGGTTCAATCCCCTTACTGAATGTAGCAGTCCTCCAATTGAATTTCCCGTGTTAATTAACATGTTTTTTTCTATATAGTTGTCCACCATAACTCGATAGCTTTGTACTGGTCCACCGCTGTAATTTTACAATGTACGTATAATAGATTATTCAAGAGATTTTCATTATTATTTAAACAATTACGTACCCAATACTTGGTTTTACATATAACGTGTAGTGAGTAATGATTCCATTGTGATTAACGGGTGGTAACCAACTAACAACTATTGAATTTGAAGTCATCAATAATACTTTAATATCATAAGGTGGTCCAGGCACTACAAATAAAACTTTTATAATTTTATTCTATAAAATTTAATAGTCTGATTGAAATATACAAACAGTCTTCATGAGTTTTACAAAAAACTGTAGATGAAAAAGGACCAGCACCAAGTGAGTAATAGCCGGCAATACTTAATGAATAGTTTGTAAATTTAAGCAGTCCTTGCAAAAGCAATGAGCTATGCATTGCCGTTGCATTTTGTTCAAGTCCATCTGTCAGATTGAATATTATTTAAACATTTCAATTAATGGTTTTCTTCAATAAGAATTCATTTATACCTTCTGTTGTATAAGTAATAATGTAACCCAACATTGCACCACCTTGAAGATGATTAGGTAATGGTCTCCAAATCAGTCTTATAGAAGTGGATGTTACTGGAGAACATTCTAAACCATCCGGCGATACTTCCGGCGCTGAAAGATTAATTTTAGTATTTTTTTTTTTAATAAAACAATGATAATGTTTATGTACCTCCTTCTCTTGTAGTCCTATATACTGGAGAAGATGCTGGTCCTGTTCCCGCACTATTATAACAACTTATTATAATCTTGTAACGGGTACTTTTAAGCAAGGATCCAATGACAGATCGAAGAGTGTGGATCGGTCCTCCGACACTTGCAATTATTCCAATACCGCTGGCTTGAGAATTTGATATTTTAACAACTCGTGTATTTTCCTCTATTAAATATATTTTAAAATGTGTTATTAAATGGATTGTTAATTTTTATTTGAATAAGTTACCAGAGTTCTCATTTATTTGGGGTGTGGCTGTGATTATATATCCTAATAAAATCCCATTGTATGTGTGCTGAGGGGGTGGTAACCAAGACACTAATAATTCCCCAGATTTTTCTCCAACTTCAACTTGAATATCAATCGGAGGACTTGATGGTGCTGAAACAGGAATATTTTGAGTTTGTATTGCAGGAAATATATTTTTTTATATACCTTCTTCAAGAGTTGTGAAGAGTAACGGAGTAGAAAAGGTACTCATGTCTACCTGACCAATTGAGCTGATTCTGGCAGTGTAAAGTGTTGCTGATCTTAAACCGGTAAGGTCAGCTTTTTGTCTCAAGTCTCCCGATGTACTAATAAATGTATAATATGGTTAAAAGACCTTAAATACAATGTTTAATAATTGAGGTACCTTGTAATGTTTAATGATTGAGATAGTTCCCAATTTGGATGACTGTTAATGTGTAAACTCGGGATGTATTGTACAAGATAAGCGATTGGTGTTGGTCCCGGAGGCGCTCTCCAACCAATTCTAGCTCTTCTTCCCCAAACGCCTTCCACCGAGACATCCATAGGTGGTCCAGGAGGTTCTATTTAAATAATTATATCATTATAAAATACAAATATTGTTTAGTATGATATTACCTTGTACGGCCAAAAAAATATTATGAAGAGCAGTTCCATGAGGATTAGTTGCTCGACATTGGTAGTGTCCGCCGTCTCCTGGATCACTACTTGCAAGTAATAATTCACTCATTGCTCCATTTAATGTTTGATGGCTACTCATTTTCATTCTTTAAAAATATCATTACATTAATATCCTATCACAATTTTAAAAAATCACTTTATTTTTACCTATTTGAGATAATTTCAATACTCCTCCCGTTATGAGTCCAAGTTATTCTTACAGGTTGATCTCCAACAGCTTCACAAATGATCGAGACAGGTTGACCGACTTTGGCAGTGAGGTTTCTTTGTGGTATTTCAAATATTACTGGGCCTGAAATAATTTAATCCAATAAAACAAGTTCATCCATATTTTATAAAATAAATTCTTACGCTTGACAACAATGAATATGTTTTTAGTTAAAGGTTGTCCCACTCCGTTCTCAACTTGACAGGAATATTCTCCTTGAACACTCAGAGTAACAGTTTCAATAATTAATGTTCCATTAGGATGTCCTAGAAGTCCGCTACCGGTTAATTCCAAAACAGGTTTAAATGATCCACTGGATTCTGTTTTGAAAATATTTTTTTAATTTAAAAAATTTCCGATTTCGATAAAATTTATTTGAAGTACCATATTTTTTCATCCAATGAACTTGTGGCTGTGGATATCCACTAGCACTGCAAGAAACCTGTCCTGATTTTCCCAAAACCACTGAACTGTTCGAAGGTTCATCCACCCATTTAGGTGCAACTAGAAAATATGTACATTTTAGGTAAAGCTTATTATAATTTCAATTATTATAAAATGCACCTTTGATATAAAGATCAGCTGATACATTCACTCTAGCTGCATGATTTGAAACAATACAAATATAAGTTCCACAATGCTGCAGTCCTACATTTCTTATAACTAATACACTGAATAAGTCTAAATTTCTCTCTTCAATCTAAAATTAAAAATATTTTTTTATATAGTCATAAAAAGCATTTATATATCAATTTTTTACCTTCAGACCAGCAGAAATTGGCATCCCATCTTTGAGCCACGAGAAAAATACAGGAGTATCACCGCTTTTAACACTACATACTACTTTAGCGATTTCACCCTCTCTGATATTAGTACCAAAAGTCATATCATCGAGAATCGGGGGTTGAAGTACTTGTATTTCAAAAGATCTCTTCGCCATTTCTCCATTGGGACTGGAAACTGTACAAGTGTAAACAATTCCATTTTCACTACTATCTATATCGTCTATTGTGAGTAATCCTTCATCGTTTGATGAAAAACTTCGTTTGATTCGCATTGAATCTTTTGATTGCCTAATAAATCTTTTATAATGTGAGCGTAGACGATCTCCTCTATCCCATTGGATCTTACTGCAATTGTAATATATCATCATTACTTGTGTTAATTCAATTTGTTGTATAATACATACCTTATTGGATATCCATAATATGGGCAGTGAAGTTGAGCTTTGCTTCCTGATAATACTTTGATTGGTGGAAGGCTCCGAATATATGGTGGTCCTTAAAATAAATTATGTTTTTTATAATGTTTAATAATGATTGTATTGTTTTTTTATACCATAAACATCTATTCTAGCGGCATGGGTATCCTGAGAGGATCCATCTAAGGCGGTGGCAGTACAAGCATAGAGTCCAGCTTCTTCAGATTGTATCCTGGATATGTTCAAAAAGGATCTGGTCATCATTGGAGAAGAAGGTGGACCGACAGTGTGTTGAGGTGTAGATCCAGAATAAGGTACACCGTCTCTTGTCCAAGTTATTCTTGCAGCTCCTCGGGCACCACAGAATATAGAAACTTCTGTCCCCGGTAATATTGCTCTTCCGGGAAATCTTTCCATTAATATCACAGTCTCTCTTTTATTCCTTATTAATTCTAAAACAATACAGTTTATTCCTAATCAATATACTTTAAAAAACCATTAATTTGTAAAAAGAGAATACAAATCCTTTTTTATATTATGATTATTCATACTTATATTTTGATAACAATTCATATTTGATGAAAAACTGAATTCTTTTATATTTTTTCTCCTTATATATGTGTTTAATATAAATTTATGATAAATGTATGAGTGAGTGTGTATTTGAATGACATTCAATGTTGAATTATTGGAAGGCTGTGTTGATTTTGGTGCAGTGTTGTCTATATTTATGGCTGACATTGCTGTTATATCCGATATCCAATAAATATACAATTATATCGTTGCCATTAAATTTATATTTTATTAGAGAAATACCTCAAATTTATAGGGAATTTATAATTATGCCATCATTTGTAAATACATACTTGTCATAATTTAAAATATTTACTATAAAAAATATATACATTTAATGGCGTGTGAAGATGACACTTCTTTAGACAAGCATAGAGTCAAACTAAAATACCGCAAACGGCTGTGATTGGTGATATTGATTGCTAAGCTAACTCGCCTTTGAACACATCTATAGTTTGAAGCATCTGCTCTACAAACATAAGAAACAAAGAGTAGAAATAATTATGTATACTTGTATATTTAGTACAATTCATTTAAAAGACAAAAATTATAAAACTATTTATAAAAAAATGTATGTATTAATATAATGGATATAAAATAAAATAATGTTAAAATCATGTTAAAATAAAGTAAAGTGTGGGAAGCAATAATTTAAATGTTACTATCTATGGTAACTATAATATGTATAGGGTCGACCTATACAAGCCCTGTAGGTGGCAGAATTGGTGGAAAAGACTCCCAGGTGCTCAAATAAAGAAAAAAATAATAATACATACAAATATGCAGGAAAAATGATTTGGTTTCCAGGTAGAGAAAAAGGTTTTTATGGATTTTAATCAAATTATAAAGAAACAATGATAAACATATTATGATGTTTCAAAAATATTTTAAACGTGATTTCTGTGAGGAATGGCAAGTATTTGTTTGTGAAGCAAGGAGATTTATTTGCACTTTTTATCTAGGTTTATTTATTGTTTTGTATGTGGTCCGTTGACCCTTTTTATTGTTTCGACTGCACGATATTTCACCGGAGATTATTCAATAAATAAAATCTATTTTATTATTAGGTTTGATAATATATACAAGAGGCTTGTAGGACTCTCAAATGGGGTTAATGACATTAGCTTGTATCGCACAACTCTACACATTGTATTAATAATATTATTGCAATTACTAATAATATTACACAATCGGATTTACAAACCCATTAAACTAACAACCAGAACATGCCTCGGATGCAATTTAATATTTCAGTTGAAATCCAGGCAGAGATGAACTCTGTGTGTCCAAATGTTTTATTTAAATATGAAAATATTAATACAGTACCAAGAGTGGCATGTGTCACATAATATTGTATAATCTAAAGTGTGAGTGAAATGCTTTTGTGAAGGCTTTTGCATTTTCATACTCGTACAACACAAATATCCTTACTATTTTAATGTCACCCGAAATCACCATCAGTGTAAAGATTTAGATTGTATTCGATTAAAAATGGACTGAATTCAGACATAAAATCTTTATAAATAAGCGTTACAATTAGTTAAGATCATTAACAGTAAAACTGTATATTAAGCAATTTGTTGATTACCCAAAGAATTGTTGATAATTTCATTCAAAAATAAGGACATTATAATTTATGAATTTTTAATAATTTGTTCACTACTAATTTCAAAATTAAGACATGTGAAGAGGCGAAATAAATCTCAAATAGTTGTGATTGGTCATATATATATTTTAAAATTTTCCGATATTACCAATCACGGCCGTTGGTATTTTATTTCGTTTCTGAGCGTGTTTTAATTAAGGAAAATGTCCTATAAATTGTATTTATTATTGAATTGTATCACAATTTTTACTTGTTTATTATAA
>JAGTTH010006439.1:0-25362 GCA_022606485.1 Agraylea sexmaculata | reverse complement strand
AGTGTTTATCATATTTTTAAGTGTACAGCTATGTTGTTTTTATATTACAATTCCTTGAAACTGTAGTTATAAAAACCACTTGTATTATAATTAATAATATTTTTTATGAGAACTTTCCATAATGAATAAATAAAATTATTCAACGGATGTAACAAATCTCTGTTGGTAGGTATGAAAGATCTTTCATTTTTCTTAATAAAAAATATTTCAATTCAATGAATGTACTTTGAGATTTTAATTAAATATTTAACTAGGGTAATTTTAATTGAAATTTTCAATTTGTTTATGTTTTTTTATGTTCTGCTTGCTTTTTTAATAGAACGGTTACATTTGAGTTTTGATTTCATTTTTACTTTAAAATAGTTTATTTTTATCGATTAGAAGGAATTCTTGATTTTAATAATGAAGTTTAAAAATGTGGAATTATTATGCATTATCAAATTAAATAAATCTAAAAATATTGTGAATTTTGCTTTGTTTTTAATACAAATATAATAAGTTGTTTGTTTTTTCATTCGAAAGAAGTTTGAATTTTTTTATTAAAATTATTAATAAATTAATATAACACTCATCACAATATTTAAAAAGCGAGTCTCCCTATTAATACTGTTTTTTTTGAGAATTGTCATTTAATATGCATTATTAAATATCTCTAATATTATTTTGAAATTAATTTAAAATTTAAATAAAATCGATATTTTAGATATGTATTAAAAAATATTATTTTTCCATCTGGTAACACTGTCTTTCAAATGTCACTCGGTACTGAATATTACCGATATAATATTATTAGTCCCTGATACATCAAGAAATATTTTTCTACATATAGCGACTCTGTATGTATAATTATTAAAATCTCTAATATTATTTTGAAATTAATTAAATATTATTATCATTAAAATACCCGTTTCGAGATTTTAGATATGTATTAATTCTAGTAAAATATTATTATTCCATCTGGTAACACTGATGGTTGAAAGATCTGTACAGACAGACATACAATATACAAACATGTTAAACATTATACATGTCCACTTATTATAATTTGAATGCAAAATTGATTGTATTAATTTTGTTATGTCACAAGATTGTTGTCATGAATACAAACACTGATGTTGGAGATATATTCAAAAATGATGATAGTGATATTGGCAGAAAAGCGTTGTTTATTCTCACACCCCGTATATTTTGCTATCGAACGATCACAACTACAAAGATAGTAAAAGTAAGGGAGGCTTTCACATCAACCAACACATACAAATAATAGCGGCGAAGTGATGGTACTTTGAAGTGAAGTTTCAAAGAAATGCGGGGCGCGCCCTAAAACTATCCAGAAATAAACCAATACCATCAGCAGGGAGGGTGGAGGATCCATGCCGAGGGGGCGAGGGGGCGGCCGGTGGCTCCTCGGGGGCGCAGGGTGGCTGCAGGGCCCGGGGGGTGGTGATGTGCGTGATTCTCCAATAAAGAACTTTTTATGTGGGTCGTTCTCTCTCTTCTACACGATAATCACATGAGCTACTATTGCACCCTCAATTACTATCATTCAACTATATTATTTTATTGAAATTTTCTATATTTATTTATTTCCATATTTCCATACAAATGCTCAGAAGAGCTTTTTTATAGACAAAACAATAGTAATAAAAAAGGTAAACAAAAATGAAATGTACAGACATATATATATATATATATATATATATATATATATAGGGGTTTAAATGGGGTTATGCATGCGCAACATAAGATGATCTGACTTCCCAGTATCTCATAGCCACTGCTGCCCAATTCCTATCTCTACCTCCTCGTGGTGGACCCTGGAAACCTGAACAAGCTAGTTAGTTAGGATCAAATTAATGATCTTGGCAGCGAGTGCGATTAGGGCGAACAGAGAAGGGAGATCCCTCTCCGGAGGTTGTGCGTCAGGCCGATCACCTACCATGTAAAAACTAACATCCGATCACGAAACCCCCCAGCAAAAACATGACAGTACAACCCAACGATAATACACTTACGGTGCAGGGCGTCAGACACCCAGTACCGGTGGTCGTGGGTGCGAAAGCAGGCTCGCGGGTACCGTCATCCAACTACTGCAGTGTCGCGGGGGTGCATATCCTGGCCCCCGCTGCATATAAAGCTACAGGATACAAATCGAAAGGGGACTTAAAGTTAGGAACGTGGAATATTTTAAGCTTGAATAGACCGGGCGCTATTAAAATGCTCACAGACCAATTGAGCCGTTATCGCATGAGTATTGTTGCTTTACAAGAGATAAGATGGACAGGAAACGGCACATCGAAACACAATGGATGGACAATCTTTCATAGCGGCAGTAATTCTAAGAAAGCCTTCGGTACCGGCTTTGCAGTCAGTGACAAAGCAAAACATATTGTCATTGACTTCGAACCTTTTAACGATAAGATAGCTAGACTAAGGATAAAGACTAAGTTTTTCAATGTTAGTTTATATTCGGTACACGCTCCCACGGAAGACAAAGGAGATGACGTAAAGGACGCTTTTTATGATAACTTAGACAGGTTTATAGAGAAGGCACCAAAGCACGATATAACAATTATTTTAGGCGATTTAAATGCCAAGATCGGCAATGAAGTTACACATAGAGCCATTACAGGAGGCAACAGTCTGCACGAAATTTCAAATAACAATGGCGAAAGGGTAATTGATTTCGCCGCAGCAAAGGATATGGTTAATGTTAGCACATTCTTCCCAAGGGCTAACATACACAAAGGAACGTGGGTCAGTCCAGGTGGCACGTACACTAATCAAATTGACCACGTGCTAATCAATAGACGGTTCAAATCCTCTATTATCAACGTTCATACTTGCAGAGGAGCAGCATTCGATTCGGACCATTACTTAGTAAAAGCAGTTTTTAGAGCCAGAATATCGAATGCCAAAAAGGAAAAAAATAAATAAAAATAAGAAACTCAACCTTGTTAAATTAGAGAATGAGGTATGTGCAAAATCATACCAGGCATCCATGGAAAAGGCGTTAGAACAGGTTGAGGAAATAAATAGGAATAATGTAGAATCTAGTTGTAATCTAATAAAAAATATTATTAAGCACACGGCAGAATCAACTTTGGGTTACGAGACGAAAAAGAAAAATGGCTGGTTTAACACAGAATGCGAGAGTATTATTAAGGAGAAGAACAATGCCCGTGCACAAGTTCTTAATTGCAATAGCTTAGAAAATAGAGAGAAGTACAAAGAACTTCGTAGGAGTAGTAATAGAGTCATACAGTCGACGAAGAGGACATGGCTAAAACAGCAAATTATAGATGCTGAAATGTTTAGAGATAGGAATAATGCTAAGGAATTTTACAGGAACGTTAACAATAGTAGGAAAACGTTCAAACCTAGACTAAACTTTAATAGGAATAGCAAAGGCGAACTTCTCTGCGATCAGGAAAGCGTTTTAAATAGATGGTCGGAGTACTTTAGCGACCTATTAAATGATAAGAATAGCGATAAGGTAGCCAATAAGAACGCTAGTCTGTACCAACACGCCGCGCAACCACAAATACCACCACCCACCTACGAAGAGGTGTGCCACGCCATCAGAGGACTGAAGAGAGGGAAAGCCCCCGGGATAGACGAGATCTCCAGCGAACTCATAGCATACGGCGGGGATGCTCTATGGGCGCTATTACATAGTTTAATAGTATCTTTATGGGAAGGCGAAACGCTACCGAAGGATTGGGCAAGTTCGATAATTTGCCCACTCCACAAAAAAGGTGACGTTAGCGTGTGCAGTAACTATAGAGGGATATCCCTACTATCAGTTATGTACAAGATATTCGCCAAGGTTTTAAAAAATAGGCTAGCAGAATACGCGGAGGAATGCTTGGGAGACTACCAAGCCGGATTTAGACCAGGGCGTTCAACAATGAACCAAATATTTACAATTAGGCAAATATTAGAGAAGTGTAATGAGGCCGACGTGGAGACTCATCACTTGTTCGTAGATTTTAGGCAGGCATTCGACACAATCGATAGGGATATTATTTACAGCACGATGAGAGAGTTTGGGTTTCCCGAAAAACTCATAAGTCTCTCAAAAATGACGCTGACAGACACCAAAAACTACGTACGGATAAATGGTGTACTGTCGGAGTCTTTCATCACCAGAGCAGGCGTAAAACAGGGGGACGTGATATCCCCCCTGTTATTTTCATTAGTTTTAGAAAAGGTTATGCGTCTTGCAGGTTGTAGCAATAAGTCTAATATCTTCTATAAGTCTTTTCAGGTACTCGCTTTCGCAGACGACGTAAATATTATCGCTAGAACTAAGAACGTGTTAATTGATAAGGTTAGAGCAATAAGGGATGCCGCCAAAACAGTAGGATTAGTTATAAACGTTGAAAAAAGTCAGTATATGCATGTGACATCCAACTCGGAATTGGTAGCACATCGTAGCCTGAAGGTAGACAATGACCACTTTCAGCAGGTTGACTCTTTTGTATATTTGGGAGCAGTGGTCACTAAGGAGGCTGGAAATAACCAGGACATAAACTCTCGCCTGCAAAGTGCTAATAGGGCGTATTTCGGCTTAGTACGCTTGCTCAGATCAAGATATCTAAGTAGAAGTACCAAGGTAGAATTATATAAGATGCTAATTAGGCCAGTACTAACCTACGGTGCAGAAACATGGGTTATTACCAAGACTGAGGAGGATAGGCTACTTAGGTTCGAGCGGAAGATTCTTAGGAGGATCTTGGGTCCTGTTCAGGAGGCACCGGGACTATTTAGAATCAGACGGAACGATGAGATTTACTCATTATATAAGAGCGTGAACGTAGTGCAGTTCATTAGGGCTTTAACATTAGGTTGGGCCGGACACGTAAAGAGCAGGAGGGATAGTATCGGAAATACTATCCAGCAAGCCTGTGGGTAAGAGAAGGCAGGGTAGACCTAGGCTAAGGTGGGCGGACGAATTTCATAAGGTAGTTAGGAGTTTAGGAATTAATAACTGGAGGAGCGCGGCCTCCAATAGAAATAAGTGGAAGATGCTGGTGCGGGAAGCCTTGGTTCATCACTGAACTGGAGTGCTTATGATGATGATGATGATATATATATATATATATATATATATATATATATATATATATATATGTATATATTTATATATATATATATATTATAGTTTTATTTTATATATATATATATATATATATATATATATATATATATATAATACTATAATTTAAAAGAATGTTTGAATAAAATGTATTGTATGGCAACACTTTTGACTTTTGATGTAGTTTATTGACCTGTAATATTTATTGTAATTCATAAAATATTTGAAGTTCAATTAAAAACATGTTGTATAAATATAAAAATTATATCTATATATTCTGTTCATGCCCCAAGCTGTACAAATAAAGCAACGGTAATTGAAAATTACATCTATTGAGAATGAACTAGTATAGATATAATTTATAAATTGAACTTGTTTTTAATTGAACTTTAAATATTTTAATGGCAATACCAACACATATATGTATTTATACCCTCTTAGCCGATGTTTGATTATTGATAACAAACTAATGATCACACTCAGAGGAAGCTTTTAATTGTGACAATTTTTATGTAAATGTCTTAATCGAGGGTAATTGTATTAATATTTGCCATTTGAAGACATTTTAAGTTTGTCAAAAAAAATGTTTTTTTTTGTATATAGTAAATGGGGTATTTTTTATCATTTTTTTATTATCGTATTAAAATATTTTTGAATTGTATTTATTTGAGTGTGTGACGTAAAAACGCATGTTTGATTATTTTGACAGAAATCAGCTGACGAGATATACACACGTGGTGGCCGCCCCATGTTGAAGGGGGCGAGGGAGGCAGGCTGTGTGAGGAGAATGGGGCGATGGGGGCGGCGAGGGTGACGGGGAGGCACGTAGTAGTTGCAGTGCCACCCTCTACGGGCGCTACACCCTCCCGCCGCCCCCTCAGCACGGGGGCACTCTCTCTGCACCCGTATTGATTGGTCGAAATGTGATTTCTAACCACCACCATTTCGACTCTTCCTGCTTTTCTCCGATCAAAACAATATAACTTCACAAAATTGCAATTAAAAAACGTGACTAACAAAATCAACGACCGTTGTGGGAACATTACGCCCTATTGACCACAAACCAATCTGAGCCGTTAAATTATGCTAATTTTATATACAGCAGTAGATATTATGTATATAACTAGGTCATACCCCAGTTGCAAACTACATTAAGCCCCTTTCAATTGACCTAATTTATAATTAAGTTCACCCGAATAACGACACTCGTATTTTATGTCCGATTTGACTTTATCTCGGTATATTTTTTTCTAGAACTTGTATACCTGAAATGCATACATACATATTTATTTTGTATTTTTTTTGCGATATTACTCGTGATCCTTGCACAGAAAGCAAGAGTGTTCAGTAAATAATGTCAGGTACGATAAGAGCTGTCATGTTTTGAAAAGAATTTATTTTATAATAAAAGAACTACCCTTCGTAAATAATATAATATTTATTTCATACCTGAAAAATATAACTCGATAGTGATAATACTTAAAATATGCAAAAATATTTTAACAAAATTTATTACTACTCATCAACAGACCTTTACATAAAAAATAAAATTTCTTAATAATAACGTGTAAGGCCTGGCTTACATCAGTTAATAATTTCAACTATTTTTTTAAATTCCTCCCCCTTGGTCTGCAGTTTAACCAAACACTCTTATATATTTATTTTAATTTTTAGAATTTTCATAAATCGTCTTCTATTAGAATTAACATTTATCATATAATAAAGGTAACCCGTGCAGTGCTCCAATACCAAACACAGGTTTGTGCTCTCAATTTGTCGACCTTTAACTACATTTAATATTTAAATATAATATAATGTACAAGGAAGACATTTACATTTTCTAATGTAAACTTTATAAATTAATTAATTTGGTTGTACGTGCACTACCGGCTTAACAATTTAAATATACATGCCTATAATTTAAATCCTACAGTCTTTTACACGAATGTATAAAGCAAACAATAAAATGATTTCCAGCCCTAAAAACACACGTGCATATTGCTTATAACCACGTGACACATTCGTGGAACAAACTTTATTTTTTAACTATTTTATATTATGATAAAAACTCTATAAATATTTCATTAATTAATTAAATATAATTACCAAGTGAATGACTTTTTGAGATAAAAGCCCATCGCGATGTTATGCATAGTTTGAATTGTTAACCCGGCGATACACACGTACAAACATAATATTTAAAAAAATGTCTATATGAATAATTTAATGTGGAGTTTATTTAAATGTAGTGATGATCTAAATATAGTGTGTTAAGTGCATAATGTGATAGACAGGTGTAATGTATTGTGGTGTGGCCTGGCGCCTTGTCGTATTGTGCTCTATTGTGTTGGGTCTATTGTGAAAAACTAGTGGTAACAGGTTTAGTTCCCCGCGTGTGGCCTATTTACTCTATTCTCTCTAATACCTTAACATACCGAAGTACTCATTTTTTGCAATACCAATAATGCAACTCACGCAACTGAAGCGTAGTGAGAACATTCTATTCCACAGTAATGCACACTACCTGTCGAAAAATATATACAAAAAAATAATACCCCTAAATAATAGATATCAAACGAAATATATTTCAAATTATTTATTATTTTTTTTAAATCCTGTCGGCCCCCAATAGGCGAACCGAATTCTTCATTACTCTTTCAAGAATAGCGATAAACCACAGCCTGATATTAATGGTAAGAAGCGGTATTACCATTATCCCTTCCTTTACCCATCTAGATTCCTTATGGGAATGCTCGGGTATGACTCTCTCGAGCTCCGCAGAGACGTGGCTTTGATGCGATTGGTTTTTCTTGTCAGTTATCAATCCTAGATATACTTAGTCGCATCAGTTTGTTTGTTCCCGAGAATTATACGCGCTGTCGCTCTCACTCCTTGTTTGCAACCCATAGGACCCACACCAACATACTCCGTCACCCCTTATTAACCAGATCTATTGTCCTTTTGAATGAATGGAATGCCAGTGGGGTGGAAAATGACATATTTATCATGGCCTACTGTGCATTCATGAGAAGTATGAAAAAAATCCTTTACCTTGAGCATTCGTTATGTTCTTTACTTGATATTTTTTATAATACGTTTCTTTTCTGATTTATATATATACTTTTCTGATTTATATAATTAATTTAAATTCAGGACAGGATTCAAATCCATATCTTCGGTCTTTGTATTTTGTATAAAAAAGTAGTCTTCATGCACGTGCTTATTAAAATCTTACTCAGTAAATAAGTAAAATAGTAAACCTACAAAAAAAGTACATTAGGTAAACCAAATTCCTCAGAGCACGACGCGTCGCGTGGCGACAAATACTGTGGTCATGGGTTCAAATCCTGCTCAATTAAAAAAAAAAAAATATTTGATCGGTCATTACGATTGGGAATAATATTGATAAAATCCAGAACAATCGTCTTGATCCAGGTTTGCTCTGATTTTCTGTATTGTATGGTAAATACTGATTATTAAGTCGGTGACCTGTGTAACTAGTAATAGTTAATATCACCGACAGACAATTAATTATTAACATGTTTAAATTTACAGGAAATTACTCTAATTTCCTGGTTTTTAAGATGCATACTGAGCTCATTAGTTGGTGTGTTTATAATATTGTATATAATTTTTATTAATATTATTATTCCAGGTTAGAACACTTTAATCTTGCTGATTCCATCTAGGTGCTTTAGTTAAATTTATATTAATTCCCAAACCAAATGTAAAGAGCACTTTTACATGTCGACGGGCTCCGCTAAGACGGCGATGAGTCGAAAAACACAACTTTACAGGACGGCCGAAAAACCGTTTTTTTAAGGTTTTTATTTAATATCTCTTTATTCAGATGTTATATCGTTTCACTGTTTTCGGAAAAACGTGCCCCATTGTGTTATCAACATACGAGTATTTTTTAAATATGTAATAATGCAATATTTAAAAGGGGGCAAGCTAAAATTGTTCTTGTAGGGAAGATTTGCGGAGGGGAAGCGCACGGGAAGGCGATACACGGAGTTATCGCTGTCTTCAATGTCCTTCTTGAAATACTTGGAGATGATAAGTCACACACACACTACTATGCATCACACTCACACACTCTCATCCTAGCTCCCTCACACACACTACTACACCGACACGCACACACCCACAATATCTATTATACTACTATACCTACTACTACTACTAGCCTATATCACTATTACCTGCTTCATTACGAGACACTCCACCACTACCTTTAATAAAATAAATAAATATACACAAATACAACCGGTAAATTAGGATAAGCATTGGAATATCTCAAGTGACTAGAATTCCCAACTGATATTATTTTAAGCATTCATTCCTTGACCACTTCACTTAATATGACCATACTCTATAGTGTTTATAGGAATTGCAGTTTTGTTTGAATATAATACAGATAACAAAATATAATGCTTTTTCTCAAAAAGCAATTCAAATAAAGACAAATGGTAAAGATATTCATTCACTCTGTTAAAAAAATGGTTTTATTAGTATACTTTTTCTCATACATTAATATTGAATCGCATGTGACATAATTTTATTAGCTCTTCCTATCATTTTATCATTATTAGTGTCTATCCTCGCTATAGCTGATATGACACTACATTGGGATATTGAGATTGTTGTACGATTACCTGTAATACTCACTCAATAATACCAAGTATGCAGTTATAAAATCATTTACAATTAATTATTTGTATTTTTTATTAGTTCATACATTACATTTCGCATATACGTAATATACTAAGGATATTTTTCATTATAAATATAAATCTCCTTCATCGAATTATTATATTATTTATGATTATCTAACTATGATTATAGTAACTAGTGGACGATTCCAAAAAATTTTAATCCTTTCGTTTCTCTACTATTTTATGATATTGTCTTTAAATTCTAGATTACTTGCGTTACTGACCTTGTGTCGATAATTTTCCATTTTTTGTCACCGCTACTATTTTTACGAGGTGCACTGACTGATATTAATGGGAAAATTTCCGCTATTCATTTTATAGAAGTCTTTAAAGTTTTCAAACCACACACTTAATTAACAAAATCACTATTCAATAGTGACTTCTCACAAATAAAACAAAATCAGCTATTATATTTAAAATTGTATTACCGTCGCGTCGTCTCATCTTATAGAAATACACAAAAAAAATAATGTTATGGCGTTGAAAGTCTAAAGAATACTGAAACTTTTTCCAAAATATCACACAATAATTATAAGAGTGAATAAGCCCTTGAAAAATATCAGGTATTTGAGGGTTTTTGGATTTTAAAAAATCAATGAAAAAAAATAATCCAAGAAACAGAAATATCAGTTCAATTTAATATAAAAGTGTTTTTACCAGACCACTTAAACGATGTCCGAGGTATTAAGTGGTAGAATGAATAAATGTATGAATTCTAAGAATGGTTATTTAATTGAAATAATCAGTAAATGAAATAAATATTGATAATTTAAAATAACGATAGTATTTATTGTCATCCGCTTGTTTAGTTGCAGCTAATAATAAACTTCGAAGCCTCTGTGTGATTTATTGAAAAAAATAACTGTTTCTACAAATTTTCAGCTTGTTATGTCAAAATACCCTATTTTAATAATAATAGTTATTTAATGAAAAAAAAATTTTTTTAAACATCTCACATATGTGAGAACATATTTAGTGGCAAGTTTTTAAATAAAAATACAACCGGTAAATTAGGATATTAGTAATATATTATGTTCACAATACAATAGCCATATGACTTGACCACTTCACTGAATAAGACCATAGGAACTCTATTCTTATAATACTCACTACTTTATATTATCATATTTATTGGAATTGCAGTTTTATTTGAATATAATACAAATAACAGGGTATTTCATCATTCTGTTGATTTTGCTGATAAAAACACACCTGTTGTAAATATTTGTAAAACCCAAGAACCACTTATAGTTTTTGGTTTCAAAAGTGTTGATAATCCACCAATATTATTACAAAGCAGGGAGTCTTTGTTTCGACCACTTTAAAAAATATAACTTTTATTATTTAATATTATCACTGAAAAATGTGTTTTTTGAAATAATAATATTAAATTATTATTAAAAATGAAATTATTTTTAGTAAAGTAGAGTTTAAACAAGTGATCGTAAAGAAGAAGAAGTATTGTGCCATCCCTGAAATGTTTGAATCTTTTTTGAAATGTGTAATTGCTGGTGAGTATTGTATGAGTATTATAAGGCAGGAAGAAAGGGACTGATAGTGATGGTGGTGGGGAGTCATAGCCGTGTCTTATTGGTTACTAATACACACATGATTGTTCACACGTATATGGTGTCGGTGTGCGCAATGAAGACTAAGCTACCTGAAGATATCGCCCACAGTGTTTAGCAAATGAACGACTAAGAAGGCGATGTCTCCGTTCGTATTACTCGAGCGTCAAATTTTTTCTCCCGTGGGCGATAACTCGAAACGTACCCCATAAGAAAAAACCTATCTTTCTCAATTTAAGCACTAGAATCGTGATTTTTTGCCAGAATATGCGCAATAATTAATTAAATAATAAAATGAGAAAAAGTTAAAAAGGTAATATCCCGAGTCATATTACTCTTAGTCGAGCCCGTCGATGTAATAAAAATTGGACAATATTTTTTTAGGACAGCTGGTCCTTCAAAGACCATACGGTTGCAATTTGAGGAAGTCACCATCAATTACTACTTGTGGTGTTTACCGAGAAATGTGCACTGGATGGAAAGTTGTTGTTGCATTATTGATGGATCCTTCAAGTAAAAAAGAAGCAACATGTGCTAATGATATTTAATATATTTTACTGCACACTCCCATGTCTTATACCTGACCCAAAACCAAACACCATCCTGTTTCAATACATTATTTATATTAAATATTATTGTGATAGTTGTTGGAAGCATTCATCGCAAATAATCTGGCCGGATCAACTCGTTGTTGGTGTAATCCTTTAGTAATGGCAAACGTGACGTATTTAATCGATATATTAGCAAGCCATACAACTGGATGTATACATATCAAGATGGCGGACCAAGTAGACGAGCCTGACTGAGACAATACTAATTGTTTAAGCGCGCTAAATGAATTATTGATAGAGGTGAACATCACTCTTTATTACGGTTGTTTACAATGTTGCCACAGTAAAACTTACAGATTATTTGGAATACTTTTAGCAGCCCAAACAACTGGATGTATACATATCAAGATGGCGGACCAAGTAGACGAGCCTGAATGAGACAATACTAATTGTTTAAGCGGGCTAAATGAATTGTTTGAGCGCGCTAAATGAAATCGTCATTACTGTTGTTTAAACCTTGCTTAGAGTGCTTCAATCAAACTCATCTGCTTTGTTTGCCATCTTGATATTTATACAATCAATTTTATGGCCTGCCAATATATCTGTGGTAGTGGTTTCTTAATCTTTCAACACACATTCACTTCATCAGGGATTAACCCAAACTTTAAGTACAATTAAAATACGTGTACTTCACTCACACAAATTGCTAGTTAAATATTCTTTTTGAAGGCTTTCAGGGGTGTTAAATAAATATGATAATTTTGATGTGAAGATTGCGTAATCAATTGCAGTTGTTGGTGAGCCCTGATTGCAAGTGGCTGTTGGTGTATGAGGACATACATTTATAATAGTGGTAGTAGTGAAGCATTAGAGGCTAGTAGTGGTACTAGTAAAGCACAGGGGCCTCTTAAAATCGATATGGTTTGTTTTTGGGGCGCAGGGGTGAAGTGGGGTGCAACTGTACCAGTACTAGTACAACAAACCAGCGGCGCTTGCGTTTCTCATGCCCTCCAACCACCCCCATACTCTGCCCTATATTACAGGGGCGTCCGTCACAATATCTACTCGTCGTTACAGTTACACAAACAGTGCCTGTGCTATTCGGACACGGGCGGTGCATGGTGGATGAATTTATTTGTAATTAAGTAATGGTTTCCTAGGCGTATGTCATCGCCGACAATGCACACCGTAAACATAGAGGTGCTTTACTATGGGCTGCTTTCTTCAACTCTTTGTAAAATCTCGAGCTCGTGTCACTCGGCAATTTACACGCAAAATACGTTTCTTAAATATGTAGCTCGTGCTACTAGCTGTCATATTGGGCCAGTTTCTTCAACTCATGTTAAATCGTGTGCTACGTAGGAAGAGATTGTGGGAATTTCGTGTCATAGTTAAAATATTCTGTTTCTTTGCGTGTCAAAGCCCATAACCGAGCGGTTCCGATGTTTGTATCGCAGGCATTCAGAGAACTTCTATACAGGCGACTTGAGCCGAAGCGGTGCGTTCAAGGAGCGAATGGAGGGAAATATAGCACGAGCTCGAGATTTTGCTGGGCACGTTTATATACCCGCCATCCACCTGTTGGCTGTTTTAGAATCATAAGGCTCTTCTATCAGTCCCGCCCTGGTGTCAATGGAACCTACATTTGTGCTTTGCATTTCCATTGATAATGTAATGTTCCGCACCTGGGACAATTAGTTACCTAACATTGAGAACACTCTTTTCAGAGTGGAGGCGAAAGTTTCGTGCCATGGTATATTGCTTAAAACTTCCTCAAAGTGCACAGCCCACTCTAGACATCTTTATAAAAAGTACAAAATCTAATTTTCCTTCCCTATTGGCGGAAATCCCTTTAATAGGGGTTGGCCAGACACCACACAGCATGGTACTTAAGATCTGGTTTGCTAAGCTAGATCTGCCAAATGAACTCCGGTGCCGTATCGTAGGGAAATATAGCACTTCAGTTAAATATGAAAAAACGCATTTGGCGTAAATCGGCGAAGGTGACACGGGCTCGAAATTTAACACGGCTTGAAGAAACTTTGGAGTGAATGCACCATATGTTGAATGATGTAAATCTTTTTATTGTTTTCATATGTTGTGTGTCTAATTGAGTGGTGTTTTTTCAAAACATTTAATATGCTATACTTTATATGAAAGTGCAATGTTAGTGCTACGCCACTGTAACGTACTCGTAGTACGCATACACAGGGCGCTACGAGTTTTCCATAGAAGTTTTGTGGAGGCCCTCTACCACTACTACTAATACTTCTACTACGCCGCTACTGCAGCACATTATGTACTTCAACACAGACACAATGAAGTTATATGTGCCAAAAGTACCTTCCTGCACCCACATCGCCTAGACAAATCTAGCAGATTTACGAGGCTCCACTTTCAAGATTTCATTGCAGTATCAAAATATAATAATATGGAGAACCTTATTGGTGAGGAGGAAAACTGGGTAGCGTTATTACACCAATACAAGTACAAAGTACACTAACTGTATGTTATATTGACGAATAACCGTAAATCAGAATTGGCGATAAGGGCCTTTTCACTGTCAATGCGACGCTGATGACGAATCAATATTACGATGCTATTCCGAAAATTAAAACCAGAATATACCCCTTAGTCGTATTTCACAATAATCACCAATCATATTTACACACCAGGAATCACATTTTTGGAATATTAATCAGGGATGCCATTTATTCTTTAAATTATCGATATGTGGTGTGACCAATTGCAGCATTTAATGCTAATATTCAATCTCCATTAATGGTAACACTATCACAAAATATTAAACCGGCAATCGTGTAAATTTTCATAAAATAATAATTGATTTAAAAATACTTTTATTATACAGCTTGGAATTAGTGGGTTGTCAGACTTTGGAGCCATAATGGTCCGCCGAAATGTTTACAGCAGATACCAAATACGACACTGCACAAGATCTGCCTCATAGTGTAATAAATAAAAAAGGAAATCCTTTAAACAAAAGAAAATAACCAACAAATTTATATAATACTTTATGTGAAAATCATAAATTTCAACGAGTTGTCCCCGTTGATTACATTTAAAATGACATTTTTATTTATTGAACATTTTACATTTGTACTTTTAACATCAGTATACATTATTTTAATAAATGATTAATTTTATTTAGTAAACCTTGCTTAATAGTGATTAGATTTTTATAACGATTGAAATAGATAAAATGCACATTTTATAAAATAACTGTGATAAATGAACGATTTAATTTTCAAGACAATATACAATATTCAGGTGTTCATTTCCATAACGACGAACTCAACATTGACCTGTTTCAATTATTTATTCTTCCATATATTATTTAAATAAATGAATTATTTATTTAGTAAACCTTCTATATATATATATATATATATATATATATATATATATATATATATATATTTATATATATATATAAAAATATTTTTTTTATCACGATTGAAATAAATATAAAATTTACTTTTTATTAATTTATTACACAGCTCGAAATAACAAGGTTTCAGATTAAAAATCTTGATGTTAATAAATGAATTTTTTTTTATTATTATTATTAAGAGAAGATAGTCGTCTGGAATACGAGAGAACTTACATCTCTGATGGAGCTTTCTTTTTTATACACAACAACGTGTTAATTGTCTGTCGGTGATCTTAACTATTACTAGTTACACAGGTCACGGACTTAATAATCAGTATTTACCTTACAATACAGGAACATCAGAGAAAACCTGGATTTATTAATATTATTCCCGATCTCCCAGTCGTAATAACCGATCAAATCAATTTTAAAAATTCTTGACTTGAGTGGGATTCGAATCTATGACCACAGTATTTGTAGCCGCGCGTCTTATCCCCTGAGCTATTACGCTGGTTAATGTCATAATAATCCCAACTAAGGGTAAGGGTAACTGAATATATGTATGTAAGGTGTGTGTGGAATATTGTAATGGTTATAGGCGTGTTTTTGTGGTTGTGTAGTGTGTAGTTATTGAGAAGAGGGTTCAGAGTTCACAACGGGGGTGGTAATAGTAGGCCCAGTGCCAATATTCGGGATCCTTGTCTGGAATTGGGTCAGCTGTAATAATGATTCTGTGTCAATACATCATTAGATCATGATGATACTGTTGAGGTTATATGCCCTGAAAACGACCACGTTTATGGCGGTACAGAGCAACGTTTTATTACGCAGCTGAAAAGGAAAGTGTCGGGCGGTGACATGCGGTGGCAAGGGGGCACAGCCACCCCGTATCAAGGGGGTGGTGGCGGCAGTTGTCGGGTGATGGAATAGGGGGTGTTGTGGGTGGTTGCTACAATAACAATTGTGAAAATACTCACAGAGATGACCGCGTTTAAGGTTGTTTTCACAGATTTACTAAAGCCGCCCGTCCGCTCCATTATTCGTATATTTACACCAGTACATCTTTAAATATACACATTATAAAATCGCCTGCTCCAGCGTATAATATCGTAAGTGCAAAAAATTATGTGTGCTCTTAAGTCTTTATGGAACTAAGCCACATATTCAATCTGGTAACACTGCCTGTCACGTGTCACTCGGTTTAATTGTTATTTATAACACATAACAGTTTACGATTAAATACCTTCTATTGACAGAGACCTGAAATGTGTTAGTTGCCGGTCAAATAGGACTATTTTACTATTTCGAAAAAGTCCCATTTAATAGGTTAATTAATTATTGAAAATCAACATTTTTTGATGTTTCATACATGCAATAATGTGGCTCAGTTCCATAAAGACTTAAGAGCACACATAATTTTTTTGCACTTACGATATTATACGCTGGAGCAAGCGAAATTTACTAATTCATTACTTGTATAAATATTAAGAGATAGACGGTGTGGTAATTTGAAAAGATATGTTTTATTATAAAATTTACTCATATTTAATAATAATAACACATGGTTAATAAATGGCTACTCGATTATTAAGCCTGTAAAACATTATTTTCCATCCTGTTTAAATAACCACATCACAAATAAAATAATATTATTAGCAGGCCTTACAACTAGATGTATAAATATCAAGATGGCGGACCAAGTAGACGAGTCTGAATGAGACAACACTAATTGGTTAAGCATGTTAAATTAATTCTCGATAGATTTGTACATCGCTCATAATTACTGCTTTTTAAAAACTGTTAATCACCTTGGTTACAGTGTGGCCTCAGTCTAACTCATCTACTTGGTCCGCCATTTTGATATTTATACATGCAGTTGTATGGCCTGCTCGTGGGTAATTTAACCCATAAAAAACTATAAAAATATATTGAAAAAACCTAGTATTATTTTATTTTTTTATTTAAGCATTCCTTTCAACGTAGTTTTCAGATTAAAGGTATTATTGGGGTTATATTTTGAGAGTACATGATTATTAATGTACATTGAAGATATTTTGGAATTGACTAATGTTAGAATATAATGTACATGTGTTATTTCATATTAAAAATTCTTAAATATTAATTTTTAAATATACACCGATAAAAAAAAACATTTTTATAACACTAGACTATCTAAACATGACTTTGTATATAATTCAAACGTTAAAAATACATTTACTAGATAGGTTATTATCATTTAACCGAAAATTAAAAATTTATTCAATCGACTATTACGACTGGATTGGGGATGATATTAATAAAAATATATGCTGAATATCAATTTGTATCATCATCTTCATACAGTCAAGAAAGTAATCCAGTGTCTATGTCAAACTGTACTCAAAACCTGTCTGATAAAATACGCATTACATCGAAAAGAGCTGTAATTTATATATTTTTGCAATCAATAACTAATTGTTAATATGACAAACTTATCAATTAACTATCTGGCTATATTAATAATGCGATTAATAACTAAATGTTTAAAAAAGCGCGTGCAGCGTTACGATCCATATTATGGAGTCCGATATAAATGGTTCCTTTTAAGTACAGTTAAGACTTATATTTGGGCTTTTATTATGGAAAACGTGTGATGAGTTGGTTGTGAATGAAAAAGCTTCTCACACAAGCACAGATATTTGTGAATGAGGTACATGGCATGCAAATCATGTGTTGGTTCACGTGTCTCCTCACCCACTCTCCCCTAATACACTGTCGTAGTAACAACCACCACCCACAACAACAACCACCCTCCATCCACCCTCCTCCACCTTATATACCATATTGCTATTATGCATATCAGACTCTAGTTAAAAATTATATATATATATATATATATATATATATATATATATATATATATATATATACATATATATATATATATATATATATATATATATATATATATATATATATATATATATATAATTGTCTAAGGTGAATGTATGTTATATCTGTACACATCCATCAATTAACAGTGTTACCAGATGGAAGAATAATATTATATATATATATATATATATATATATATATAGATATATATATATATGTATACATATATATATATATATATATATATATATATATATATATATATATATATATAATTGTCTAAGGTGTGTGTATGTTATATGTCTGTACACATCCATCAATCAACAGTGTTACCAGATGGAAGAATAATATTTCATATAATTATATTACTACAATTAATACATCTCTATCTCACTAATAATAAAATCTCGAAACGGCTATTTTAATGATAATAATATTAAATAATTTTAAAATAATATTAGAGATATTTAATAATATATACAGAGTCGCTATATGTAGAAAAATGGTCAGTATCAAAATGTATCAGGGAATAATAATATTATATCGGTAATAATCAGTACCGAGTGACATTTGAAAGACAGTGTTACCAGATGGAAATTTAATGTTTTATATAAATATTTAATATTATCTAAAATCTTGAAAAGGGGATTCTAATGATAATAGTGTTAAATTAATTTCAAAATAATATTAGAGATATTTAATAATGCATAATAAATGACAATTCTCAAAAAACAGTATTTATCGGGAGACTCGCTTTTTAAATATTGTGATGTCATCATATGAAAACTGAAATGAAAATTTTTTTTTCATAATTTATTTTGAAAATTCAAACATGTTCTGAATGAAAAAATAAACAAATTATTACCGTCCTATTAGAAAAACCCAGCAGAACATCAAAAAACATTATTGAAAATTTCAATTTAAAATTACCCTAGTCTATATATAATTGTCTAATGTGTGTTTATGTTATATGTACAGATCACTCAATCAATTTGGGCAATTGGGGTACAAGTATTAAATTTCTGTGCCATATATATTGACGCTTGATCTACAAACATAAGAAACAAACAGTAAATGTTTAAAATGTCACTGTTTCATACAAAAACAGACCAAATAATTATATTTATAACAATATTATGTATGAAAGAATTGACTACCGTTATAATATTGTTTATATGCATGGAAAAATTATACATTTTACAACATAATAAATTAATTTAATTATGATGTAAGAATTTTTAGTAAGTAAATAATGGATTCCCAGGCATACGTCACCATAAATACGATAGTAGAGTTACTTAGCTACACTTATAATCGGTTTTTTGTTAGTTAATGTCTCGTCTGAGCCTCGGGCGAGGCACTAATTAACAAAAAACCTATCAAAAGCACAGCAAAGCAACTCTATTACCGTCTTTACGGTGTACTTTTACGGCGACGCACGCCTAGGATTACCAAGCTTAAGGCGAGATTTTTCAATAATACATTTGATTATTTTCTGCCCCATTATTTTATAAATTACATTGTAGTATTGATAATCCATCAGTCAATTTTTGGATTAACGAAAATGTCCGAATTAATCGAATTTCCAGGTATTAAAAGCAAAAATACTAAATAGAAAAAAATGCGCCTTTAATATCCATACAAGAATAAAATATTTGTTGAAAAGTGTCGGACCAATATATTAGCAGGCCATACAACTGGATGTATTAATAGCAAGATGGTGCACCAAGTAGCCGAGTCTGAGTGAGACAACACAGATAATTGTTTAAGCATGCTAAATGTCACTTCTTATGAAACGCTGTTAATCACCTTGATTAATGGAACTCATCTGCTTGGTCCGCCATCTTGATATTTATACATGCATGCAGTTGTATGACCTGCTAATATATCGGTGGTATTGGTTGTTCCTATATATTTTATTCTAGCATTACTCAATTTCAAAATGTCTTTCAAAATACGTTCGATCTAAAAATCGGAGATGCTTGGCTTAAAATATTTAATACTAGTTTATTTTCGATTTTTTTTATATTATGAATTTTTAACAATGCATAATTTTATTCTAACAAATGTTGTGCCGTCTGGTTATTTAAACAGGAAAGAAAATATTTCATACCCGATAAAATAATCGAGTGGTCATTCAATGTATTCAATCAGTGTTACTAATTTCCAAATAGCGTATGTTTTCACTAAGGAATTATAATATATTAAAAATATAAGGAATATAGGAATTTACGTTTCATTATTTTACTTAATTCTTGTTTTTATATTACATTCATAGATATAAACATTAGATTTCGCATTGCATATCGTAAACCCGTGTATTATTGCACTATTCTATGCTATTCGATAAGTGTCTCCCTCACTCAACACAATTCTAGTGACCACTGAGAGTGGTTGTGATAATACTTAATAATATTTGAAACATGTTAAAGAAGTAGTGTTTGGTAAAAAGTGAGGCCAGATGTATTTGAGTGTATGTTTGAGTCCATATGACATGTAGTAACAATGCATTTACCCATTTTACTGTGAAATATAACTGAAGATATGAAGAGACATGTTTACAGTATAATGTTTGCCAGGTAACTCATGTTTTTGGCCACTTGATCCACTTGAACTAACCACTCGTATTTAGCCATTATAAATAAATAACTCGTAGTTATATTGAAGGATGAGTGTGTATGAAGACGGATTTGTGATGTATGTGTTTCCAATGAAGTAATACAAGGATTCGGATGCAAGTGTCGGTGAACGAGGTGAAAAGTTGGGTGGGTGAACCCCAAGAGGACACTCTTTCCTCTGGAAGCTCCACCACCCCCCACAGCCGAGCCACCCACCGCCCCCACGTCAGCCACCCGGTACTACGCCCCCACACCACAGTACTACAGGTACTCGCGTTTGGCGTTTATTTCTGTATATACGCGTCGGCCGCACTGAAACAAAACGCGTAAAGCCGAGTGGCAAAAATAATAGTTATCAGCGATCGTCAAGCTACATTTTATAAAATATGTATAATATAACAAGGCATCCGTTACATTCAATATCAAAATAGCTTGAAATTTTGCCAAATAACTGTTTTTGTTTTGTATTTATAGAATAAGCGTTTGAGTGTGAATTGTTCCAAAATTCACGCAACATGTTTTTTTTATGAAAAATTAGTATAGATTAGCAAATGGAGTACATTATTTAGGAAATTGAGAGCTTATAAATTTAGCCACATTTGTTATTCTGTACAAACTTCGGGAATCTTCTCAGAACTTAACATTCTAATGTCTTAATATTTGATTTAATAAATCAATGTGTTCATTCATGTTCAAAATATTTAATGATTTTTGTCGACGTCTTGGTAGAATTCTATGTTTATGATATAATATGCATTTTAAAGAAGTTTTGAATAGTATCTAGGAACTACAAGGCTAAAAGCCAAGAATAGTATTCTCTAAACTTACAAATCCTAAGCCGATGATATGATTTTTATATTATTTATTTACGCACTTTATATTCTGCATTTATTCTAATTAATATGAGTCATTTGCTTCAGTAATATGTATTCACCTCTTTTTATGTTCAGAGTACGCACTTTGTATTCTGGATCTCTTCTATGAGATTTGGTGAAGACGTAAACGTACACCGTAAAGACAGTAATAGAGTTGATTTGCTGTACTTTTGATAGATTATTTGTTAATTAGTGCCTCGCCCGAGGCTCAGACGAGGCATTAACTAATATAAAACCGATCATAAGTGTAGCTAAGTAACTCTACTATCGTATTTACGGTGACATGTGCCTGGGAATCCATTACTTTAGATATGTGTATGCACCTCTTTTTCATATTCATAGTTTAAGGACATCGCATGAGTGTTTAAATGCGCATGTTTTGATGGCGGACCTAGCAGATGAGTAACACTGTAATCAATGTGATTAATAGGCTTTAAACACCAGTAATGAAGAGCTATATACATCCCTAACTGACATTCAACGCCTTTAAACAAGTAATTGTCTCACTCAGACTCGTCTCCTTTGTCCGCCATATTGATATTTATACATCCAGTTGTATGGCCTGCTTATATATGGGTGGTATTGCTCACATATCACTGTCCTTTTCACTCATTGATAATTTTTCGACATTATATTTGCCATTGTCCTTTTGATTGATGTAGTATCATCCATATTAAATTTATTATGATAGTCCCATAGATATAAACATAAGATACCGCACGAGTGGCTAAATGCGTGGTTAGTTCAAGTGGATCAAGTGGTCAAAAACATGAGTTATCTGGCAAACATTATAGTGTAAACATGTCTGTTCATATCTTCAGTTATATTTCACAGTAAAATGGGTAAATGCATTGTTACTACATGTCATATGGACTCAAACATACACTCAAATACATCTAGCCT
This sequence comes from Agraylea sexmaculata, assembly GCA_022606485.1. Lineage (NCBI taxonomy): Eukaryota > Metazoa > Arthropoda > Insecta > Trichoptera > Hydroptilidae > Agraylea > Agraylea sexmaculata. The sequence goes on along the minus strand of JAGTTH010006439.1, from coordinate 2,763 downwards.
CACTTTTTACCAAACACTACTTCTTTAACATGTTTACAATATTATTGCCAAAGTATTGTCACAAGCACTCTCAGTGGTCACTATAAATGTGTTGAGTGAGAGAGACACACTTATGCCTTTATCGAATAGGAGAGAAGAGTGCAACAATACAGGAATTATTGATATATTGTTTGAATGAATGTTGTCGATGTCTGAAGTGAGTGCGATGGTGGTAAGAGAGGCGCATCCCTCCTGGCCGGCGGCCCTAGTAGTGGTGGGCGGCGCCTCCTTCCTCGCTGCCTCGCCGCCCCCTTCCTCGCTGCCTCGCCGCCCCCTCGTTACTCCACCACGGCCACCTTCACTCCCACAGCAGCTTCACTCACAAAGCCGGCGCAGCGCAATTCTGGCACGGTACGGTTCTATTTCCGCGAGTGTAGGACTGAAGGAGGGGCGGCAGTACTAGAAGGGGGCGCCGCGCCATGGCCGCGCTGGAGGGGGCGCCAGTACGCGGGTGCAGCTTTGGCGCTCGCCTCGGCCACACTGCCTCTCTGGCCGCCGGTGGTTGAGCATCATCACCATTATCACCATCCACCATCATCACAACAGTCACTACTCGACCAGTGCAAGTGCAACAAACAAACAGTGCAGTGCTTATTATTAATACATGTACAATCAGTGTCAGTGATTCTTGTGATGCACTACTACCTCTTATTTACATTACATTATTACTCAGTGAGTACTGCCTTCGCTTATTATATGCTATTTTAATAATACATTTGCTATCTAAAGTACGGCGCTGCATCATTTTGATATTGCAGTAAGTTGCAGGCGGGGCGTTGCACCCCATGGGGTGATCCACCCTCGAGGGTGTGCCTCCGCCCCCCTAAATACCCCTCATTCTCCATCCGCCTCCTCCTCACTCTCTTGATGGACACCGTATTGATTTCTATCAGCCTCATTGTTCTGCTTCGATTCGCTGCACTTGATTGCGTTCACCGCCAGAGAAATTATATTATATTTTCTAATTACAAATATTTAATAACAAGTGAACGAATTGCTTACTAAGTTTGTTAGTCAATTCTGCATGTTGGCATATGGCACCGTAAATACGATAGTAGAGTTACTTAGCCACACTTATGATCGGTTTAATATTAGTTAATGCCTCGTCTGAGCCTCGGGCGAGGCACTGTTTAACAAAAAAACGATCAAAAGTACAGCAAAGCAACTCTATTACCATCTTTACGGTAAACGTTTACGGCGACAAACGCCTAAGAATCACAAGCTTAAGAGATTTTTTATTGCTCCATTATTTTATAAATTACAATAGATAATCCGACAGTCGGATTAACGAAAATGTCCGGATTGTTGAATTTCCTGGTATTAAAAGGAAAAATAATCTAATATCCATACAAAAATAAAATATTTGTTGAAAATATACCACAGATATATTAACAGGCCGTACAATTGCATGTATAAATATCAAGATGGCGGATCAAGTAGACGAGTCTGAGTGCTGAAACTCATTACTTTTTTTTTGAAACTCATTTTTAATAAACATTTTATGGATATTAGAGGCGCATTTTTTTCTATTTAGTATTTTTCCTACATGAAATTATGACAAATTAAATTTGGCTACTTTAATAATATATTAAAAGGGGCCTTAAGTAAATAAATAATATGTTTTCCGGTGTGACTAAAAATTAACTATCTGACAACATTATCGATATATTTTAATTTAAATCAAACCTGAACGATGAATGTTAAAAAAATCCCATAATCGAATAAGAATCAACCAAATTCTAAATATATTCTAATTGGAATTAAAAATGTAATGCGTGCGTTTAAAGATGAAATATTTATTCGTCTTGTTTGTATGAAATGTGTGTGAAACTCCATCCGTTGTCCAAACAAGGCGAGTCTTCGTTTAATGCATGTTAATTTAAAAGTAAAATAAAAACATTGATTCAGCGTGTTTTTAAAATATAATTCGCGGGGGGTACGCGCGTGTTTTGTAGTAGAAATAGTAAAAAGAGACACGCGTGAATTTATCCTGATATTTATAATATGGACGCGTTTCACGTGTGTTGGTCGCCGGTTCGATCATTGTCGGACCGGACTTGTTTCTTTAAAATACACCACCATAAATATGTAATAAATAGTGTAATTGACGCCAGTGGTGATTGACAAGGAATTAAATATATTTTTAAAGCAATAATGGTCACATTGCAAACTAATAATATTATAATCGTTTTTTTATAAATAGAATTCATTGATAATTGCGCGCATTTCAGTACCGTAATAATTTATTTTTATTTATTGTATGGAAGAATTAACAATATCCCACATGCGTATATTACATTTCAATAATGTATTCCTTTGCAAATATTATAGTTATTGAGTTGGTGATTATAGAACTGAACGCTTCATGTTAAATCTTATAATGTTTATTCAAAAATATATTTTTTTAAGTAAATTTGTAAAGTAATGCCGTAATTCAAGTGCTCGTTTATTAATACTTTATCATATAGATAGTTAAATACCTCGTATTCATGTTATAAATATTTTTAAGATTGTTGATTGAATGTGTAGAAATGCCACGCTTAATCGTTATTCGGGTTACATATACCTTGTTTTACGAATGTGTAGATTAAATATATAGCTTCGGACTAACATACCGTGAACGACTGTGATTGGTAAATCGTAATAAGGCGTGTGCCCGCAAATGTTGTGATTATGGATCAAAATCCCTATCGATCGTCAGTTTTACTCTGATTTTCTGTATTG
>JAGTTH010006432.1:0-11445 GCA_022606485.1 Agraylea sexmaculata | reverse complement strand
TATATTTTTTTTTTTTTTTTTTGAATCTTCAGCACTAATTAAGGTGTCACATTGTCATTATAATGAATTAATAGAATTGATGTATATTTATTCCAGATTACAAAGTATGCAAGTCCAAGAATGAAGATGCGCAGAGTGGCGGAGATGAAACGGTCATCAGTTTAATTGTTATTACGATATATTTTACAGTCATCAGATCTGAACGTAATCTAGACCGCCTTGATGATCCTTGATTGTCTTGAACTCTTGACCCTGCCCATCATCAGTTCTCCTTGAATACTCATCTCTTTCCCCGAGTGACCGTCAATTAAATACGAGGACATTCATTACCGGAATGCCTTTCTACTAATCGTCGCCATTACATTTCAATAATTTCAGGTTATATGCTTGATCTTTGACCACTGTATATACACATTTTCTTAAGCTTAATCATCAAACCATATTCTTTATTCTGTTCATCTATTATAAATTTGCAATTTTTTAATACACAATAGTTCATGGGAACTAAAAGTGTGTATTTAAATCACATTTTGTCATGAAATATAGCCCACTATAAATTACCGCGTTGTGCCAATTACCTCATCCAGGATTCGAACATGTCTCTTTTCTGGATGAAATAATTCATATTTAAATATATTCTATGTTATCATCATTTGGTAATATTAATATGCTGGAAAAATTATATGAATTTATGATATTTTTATTAAAATCAAATTTTACAACTATAAGAGAATCTGATATAAGCAGCTTAAATTTTTTTATTGGGTCATAAACCAGCTTCTTCATATTTTTAATTAATCGCTACCGTTCTTAAAAATATTAGTTGAAATTATTTGCCATCATGAAGATTTTAAAAATCATCAGTTTCATTAATGTCTATCAATTAAATAATTGTAACACAACCCAATTTGTAATCAAAAAATGATTTATATTCGATATGTTTCTTGAAATATTCCCGGTGAGATAATGTAATGGAATAATTTCGTATTAAAACGGAAATATAAGGTTGTATTATATTCAAAATTAATTGTGTTGTTTTAAGTAACTTGATATTATGTAAAGAGATAGTGTTTAAAATTGTTTGTCAGCGGAATCAATTGCTCATTTTCACATTATGTAATATTAAATAAATTTAATTGTTTGGTATTTTTTTTATCATTTTATATGACATCAATCCTTGGCCGGACACAATTGTTGTTTTTGTTTATCTGGCTTGGTATTTTTCATATGACCGACAAATAAATATATCAGGTCTTTTTATTAATTGTTCCTGTCTGAGCTTTCGATCTGTAACTTTCGACTTGGTGGTCCCTCGTCCATATTAAAACTATAAGAAGAGCCGTTGACAAATCGCCAACTTCTTCACACCACAACAGTTTTATCTTTTACACTGCATTTCAATCAATTTAAATCTGATATTTTTAAGTGAAGCTATTAATCCATTAAAAAATAAACACGATATGAGAGTCGTTTTAATTAATAAAAAAATAATTCTTTATATGTCCAATCACAACTCTTAACAGTTTAAGGCCTAAACTTTAATCCAACCACATATTTTTCTTGGTAGAAATAAAAATTCAACATAAATGAATTTTAATAACATAAATGAATTTAAATAACCTGGCGTTTTTCGATTAGGCTGCCTTTAAAAAAAACTAGCCTTTAAATTAATATAAAATATTGACCTAGAAATCAAAGTCATTCAATTAAACATATTATTTTATTATTTATTAACCATTCATTTTCTTGAGATGAACTCTTTTTAGTGGAAGCATAAATAATTAACAAAACATAATTTTATCATAAAAAAAAATATTTAAAATTTTGATTGATTTGTGTGAATTTATTCTCTTTGTAATCACTTTAACTATTAAACAGTTAAACATGGTAACACTTTAACCCGACTTATAATCCAAGAAACCAGAGTAACCTAACTCAAATGAAGACGTTATGGATATTTTAAATAAATATCTAATAGTTAAAATTAACTGAAAAATTATTATATTTAATAAAAAAATCATATTTCGTCATAATAAAATATTAAGGCCACATTTTCACACTCTCATATGTGATAACTCGTGTTTTCTATATAATATATATTGAAATCGATTATATTAAAAATGCATAAAAATAAATTTTGAATAATCCATGATTTATAGACGCTGTGTCAATTAAATTTATGTATTTGGAAATATGACACACGTTGAATTGAAAAAAAAAGTTATTTCACAACGTTTAACGCGGATTTATAATATTAATTTACGTCAAATTGTTATAGTTAATTTACTGCGGTGCATCCATTTTAGTTCACAATCACCGATGATAAATGGCTTTTGAGTGTTTGAATATCGGAATGAGAAATCTAATGAATAATAATGTAATGTAGAGGAAGTTTTTATTATTTGACAAACGAAACCTCTTTGGAAAGGAATACTAATGTATCAAAATGATGGCACTTCCGTGGGCGGTGTTCTTGAGATAAAAATAACAGTTTTAAATATATCACCAGTGATAAATCCCATTTTGAATAAAGTAGAGTGGAAACAGATTATTATATTTTTTATTAATAATTCGCTTCATGGCCGTATCACAGTTTGTTGTAATGTAGGTTCAAGATGTGCATTTCATAACTTTGACATATTATTGCAAAACTATATTCTGATGCACATTATTTCAAAAGCAATGATAATATTGATAATTTTTAAATTTTGTGTATAAATATATGAGCTATATTAGAAAATCGATAAGTTAATGATTGATTTAATTGAGAAATTTAAAATATACGTGAGCATCCAAAAACACATTTATCAAAGAAAAAAATTTTTTTTTTTAATATTTCACAATTTTTTTAATCCATTTCTTAATTCGATAGTAATTATTATTGAATGACGAACAAGGATGGGTTTGGAGTATTTTTTTATAAACATACCTAATAATATTATTAGGAAAGTTATTAGAAAAATATTAATTATTTAATTAATGAAAATGCTTCTAAAAATAATATTACATATTGGTGATTATTTTCACTTCTTGTGGTGGAATTCCAGAATAATTAAAAATATTTTTTGTAGCTTCCATTTTTTTATTCGAATGCGTCTTAGTACCTACTTTACTACTTTTATAAGTGCTAAATCATTTATTATTCTTAGATTTTATTATATTTTGTAATATGACTTATTAATATATGTTTTGTAATTTTTTTTTTCAATTGTCACCGAAGTAGGCTTAAAAACAATCTTACTTTTTTTCTTACGGCAAAATGATTTCCATCCGAATGCAATTTATGTTACGGAAATTTTATGTTTATCATAAGACGTCTATAATGTGTTGGGAGTTTTATTAGTGGGAATATAATATGGTATCTTAATAAAATTTATCAATCACACCATGAAGCCTCGATCCCATTTAATATTAGTATTTTTTTCTTTCTGACAAATTATTATAGCTTAAGTAGATTTGCTTATAAAGTATGGCGCTAATAAAGGACTAAAGTGGAGTCGCAAGGTCGTGTATTGCTATCGGCGTGATGAGTAACGCCTTTATACCATCAGATGTAATATAATTATTATGTAAAAATATTAAATTTACATCTTTGAAATTATATATTTAAAATTGAGAGTCTCAAAATCAAAAGCTACGAACCCCAGTTAGATTCGAATTGAGTACAATCAGAAAAACATACGACTTCTCATTTTATGACAGAGGGCAATCAGATGAATTTACGATATTTTGATAATCAATTTTTTAAGCTCACGCTATAGAAAATCCGTTATGTATAATATTTGAAAAAAAAAAATATTCTAGTCGATGGTTGACGAATATTGAAATTTGGGTTAAATTTTTTTTACAATTGTACCGCAAATAAGTATTTAACCATTTAATTATAAAAATATATGTTTTATAATATAAAAAAAATGTGGAATTAATTTTAATGTGTTGCATTTAATGTCATGCATTCACACCTTGAATTTTTTTAAATAGATTTTTTTTTGCCTTATTGTTTTCTACCCAATTCACTTGATTGAAACTTAATGATTAATAGGGTTTTTTAACATATTAATTGAGTGTTATTAATAAAAACGATATTAAGTTTAATTCCTAACTACTTAATGCAAATATAACATTAAGTAATGCAAATATAACATTAAATAAATGTAAACAATTATATTCATAATTATATTTTTTATAAACTTTTAACAGGTGTAGCATGTTATTTGATTAATATGACATATATTGCACATCATAGGTATTCTGAATTCAAATTTAATTTACAGATACACTACGGATAATTTAAAATTTTAATAAAATTGTTAATAATAGCAAGCTCTGTTAAGTTTAAATTCCCTGTAAGATATCATCTTCATAGGTCAGGTGTGGTGCCATTGGAGAAGATATCAAACCACACCCATTCTAAAGATTATCCTATAGAGATCACGACCTGGACACTAGATATATTACATTCTATCACACCAATGTGTACTTCATTTTATTTATATTAATTATAGTATTTTTTTAAACTATTCTCTTATGGTTTTGCTGTCCGCCCATATAATTGTCGAGTGGGTGACGAAAACAAAGGAGCTTCTTAATGTTCTACCATTTATAAACTGTGAATATATATATTAAATAAAATCATTGTTGAATCTCTCACTAGTTGATGAGGTACTTAAATTATTTACCTATAAACAGTTCGCTTTTAAAACTTGTAAATTACATTCAAATGTTCGCAAATATTATATTATATGTATATTTAAGTAGAAGTAATACAGGTAGAAGTCTTATTAAAGAACAAATTAATTATTAATATAATTTTTTTATTTCCACAACAATAACACATTTTGTATGAATAATTATTTTTAAAATATTATAAAGAAACCAGTGCGTGTACAAAGCAATTATATTAACAAAGAAATAAATATACATAAATGTTGAGTTATATAAAAAAAAAAAAAATTAAAATAAATACACCAACATTATTCTTTCGAATATGAAAACTTAGTAAATAAGTTAGTCTAAAATAAATATACCAATTATTTAATGAATACGTGATTCTAGGTAATTTTTAATATATTTATTCAAACCTATCAATGTGTGTGTGTTTTCGTTCATTGTTTTTCGGATATTTTTTTTCATTTACTCTCTGAATCTCTAGTTTATTACAATAAATTAAATTATGGACAAAGCGGTATTTTTGTATGTTTTTTTTATAAATTTTTTTTATATTGCTACACACACTAATAATAAATACCCAATCTTATGAGATTATTGTTTATGAATGTAGATACTCAAAGGGTTTCAATTTAAAAAGAATGTACTTTGTAGTAATTAAATTACTTTTAATAATCCAAATAATCAGAAAGGCTAACTGAAGGTTATTAACTGACATACTTGAAATGAGTATAATTTAGCACTTGTCCCTACTTAGTATTCAGTTAAGGTGTGTAGAAAATTGAACTAGAGAATCCAGTTGTATGGAGGATGATATTTTCCCGCTGTTTGAATTATTTGAATGGTGTAAGTCTATCGGCTGTAGAAAAGTGTCATCGGTTATTATTTATTCCGCTATTAATAATTCGGGTCCTCCTCTTTAACTAACTCACTGGCATAATTAGTGTTGACTGGTTGCAAATGAGGCTTTAGCTTTAGCTTCACCACGGGGAGGGAGGCTGTGTGACCAATCAGCCTTTAAGAGGCAAGTCATCTTCATCTATAAAAATGCATTATGTCGACTCGATTAGTTCCTCGAGACTTGCTGAAAGCACCACGAAATATACCATATCGAATTCTGTTTTAAACTGCGATACCTGTCGTGCTATAATAACTCCGCCCCAACATTTAACACGGCGACTCTTCTCGTTTCGAAAGTATCAAAGCGTTAACTATAACGACAATTTTAATGACTCGGATAAGTAACCAGATCTCTTTGCAACGACCACATCTTGTTAAGGTCATATTTACAGCATTATGCAGACGCATATTCAATAATCTATTTAATATGCCAAAAAAATCTGAGAAAAATTGCGACGACTACCCATATTTCCCACACAGGGTGGAGTGGACTTCAACTATTATAGAATATTATATTATTAATTTATATATATATATATATATATATATATATATATATATATATATATATATATATATACATATATATATATATATATTTGTTAGTAATAAGTGGTGGATAGGACAACACCCTAGACGCCTTCCCTATTGACGGGAGTCCCTTTATAAGGGGTTGGCCAGAACACCTTGGCCTTTACGGGAGAATATAGTAGAGATGGTTTCCCAGGCCACCACACAGCAATGAGTACTTAAGATCTAGTTTGCTAAGCTAGATCTACCAAGTGACTCCGGTGCCGTGAATCGAACCCGGGAGTCTTCACTCACGAATCCGTTACACTAACCACTGGGCCACAAGGCGGCTTATGTATTTTTATCAATATTCGAAAAGTTTTTGTAGCTTTTTAGCCCTGAGCTTTTAAGCAGAGCTGGTTAAGATAATAAAATCTTGTTATCTTCATCGTAATTTATCTCTTGATTAGCTTAAGTCTACTGTCCTTTAAGGAGGTCTATATAATTAGGTTTTGCTGTTTAGATCTCACAGGAAGCTCATGCAAATTGACCGGTTAATTCAATTCAAGTGTATGCAAGGAATGGGGTTTGGAAGCATTGAAGTTGGCAGCACCTAGTCGAGGTTGTAATGTGTTAAGTAGAAGAAGAATAAGAAGAAGAAGCCTCTAGTAAAGGCTATGTTCATTCCCAATGTCAGAGGGTTTACCGTTTCACTTGACCCTTGAGGTCTCGCAGAACAAATGGTTCATTTGCATTGTACAAATTTGAGAGTCACGCCATTCCTAATATCACCACTTGGAGATATTCACTGCAATTTGACTAAAAATAATACATTTTATAAGTAAAAAATATTTTATTCAAACGCAACTTCGCATAGTACAATAGCAGGTGAGTAAAATACCCATTAATAATATCCAGGTTGATTGGCTAGATTTCAAGGTGAATTTGGAGTAGATTAATCACAAAAACGATTGAAGAGAATTGTCTCAACCCAATATTAAAATAATCCAAATAAATGCATATTTTTTTTTAAATGTTCATAAGAATATTAAAACACAATCAATTTTTAACTCAATTCGATCGTCATACATAAAACGACTCATTAGAAAATCACGAAGAAATTATTTTCTGACTCAACCAACTGAAATTTCGTGTCGTCGATTTTATTTTGTTCTTACATTACATAAACAACCTTTTATCAGCTGATGTAAAAATAATAAAATTTTAAATGAATAATCAAATTTTTATTGTATTTATTAATTTTAATCTACAGTAGTTTTAGCAAACTATTTATTATATGTGTATTTATTGAGTCTTCTTTTTTCTAATATGATTATTTCATTTATGCAAAATCACAAAATATTTTTATTTAAAAACCCACTAATTATTATAATTAATCTTGTTGTGAATATTTATTTGAAGTTTGTTTCTCGAAAGTGTATGTTTGTTATTTCATAAAATTACACCTATTTAAAAATCCTCTACATATTAGTTAATAACATATTTATTTACTTAAAATAACCCATGTTTGTAATAACATAAGTAAATGTAAGAGTATCTGTAATTGTGTAAATTAAAAAAATGTGGATTAAAATAGGTTAATTCATCCATTATATGAAACAAATTGTTCATATAAATTATGTTGATTATTTTGTTGGAAATCTGTGCTTTCACTAACTAGAATTTCCATTGAACAGCTTATATATGTGTGGGAATGATAAAAATAAATGTTGAAGATACAGGTTTTGTATTGAACTTGGCGTTAAGTTGCGAGTATTGTCTCGAATTACCACCATTCAATTGATTTCCCTAAATGGCAATACGACTGTGATTAGCAAAGATTTATAACTACCATCAATACAATTACTTAATGTATTATTAAGATCACGATTAGAATCTTTTGAAAAAACTAGTTATAAATAATTGTAGTATAATCGGTGATTGTAGCACGCAATTTTCGCAGCGGACTCGAACCACAAACCAATCTTATTTGGCACGGTGACAGTTAAACCGCAAAACACAGCGCCCTTTGATCAGTGCGGTCTACAAATATAATTTGTTTGATTTCCACAAATGTTCATTTGACTTTGAGTTCAAACCAAGTAAAAACGAGCTCCTTAAAAATTATTTAACAAACCTTAATTTTAACCTACCCTCTATAAAGTGAATATCAACATTTGTTCATGAAATTAATATTTGATAATTATGTGTGGAAAACGAATTTCTCAATATTACCAAGAAATAAAACTGTTTGTATATAATCTGTGTTATTGACTAATAATCCAAATATTGAACCATAAAATAAAATCATTTTTATTTTGTCTCAGTTAAGAATACAACACACCAATTTTAATAAATGTTTAAATTGATTTGATCTGTTATTACTGGGACTGGGAGATCGAAAATAATATTAATAAAATCCCGATCGATCGTCTTAATCATGGCTTACTCTGATTCCCTGCATTGTAAGGTAAATACTGATTATTCAATCGGTGACCTGTGTAACTAGTAATAGTTAAGATCACCGATATAATTAATTAAAACGTTTTTGTGTAATTTGTAAAAACCGTCTCAAAATCCCCTTAGGGCGTATATAAAATAAAAAAAAAATTATTGTATTATTAAAATGCAATATAGAAATGTTAATGATCCAATTATAAATTCCATGGATTTTTTTTTTTAACTGTTGCTTTATCTTAAAATATTTAAGATGTTCATTTATAAATAATTATTTCCATAATCGATGAAAGTGAATACTTTTATTATAATATGTGGATTTGTATTACAAGTGATAATGTGTTTTATTGTAATATACCTACGTATTATTGAATATTTTTGTGACAAACATATAGGTTTGGCTTTCATTCAATGATTGTTGTATTCCATTAAATCGTGTGAATGTGTAGTATTTTATTATAAAGATTTGACAATTGGTTCTGATGGATTTCACTGACAATGGCAGGCGCTACCTTTTTGAATAAATTACAGTCAACCAGATCAGCAAGAACCAAGTTTACCTGATTTGCAATTCATATCTTAGTCAACCAGTTGCCTTGTCATCTTATCAACCAGGTTTGCTTCAACAACCTAGCGGCTTCACTCTATCTTTATGTCTTCCATATTGACACTTTTATTGGATTCCTCTTCTCACAGTCGAACCTATAATAATAATATCATATTTCAATATATTCAAGTGTGCTTCATTATATAGAAAAACGTGTAAGACCCATTCCATTGTCTGATGTATGTATATTTTTTTAAATGATCAAACATCATTGAGACTTTTAACATACATTTTAAATTACTATGTTTTTAAATATAAATAATAATACATCAGACAAGCAATAAATTATTCTATCAGTAAAATTTGCATTTTTTTTAAAAAATGTCTCTCAAAATCTCTAAAATTCTAGTAAAGTGTAGGGAATTTATAAACTTGTTTACATTGTTTACTTATATTTTCTATTCAATTATAAAAATACAACAATATAATTGAGGTTATGTGAAAAATATATTCAGTGTTTATAACAAAAATAGTGGCATTAAAAAATGCGTGTATTTATTTTACAAACACATAATGTGTAAAATAAAATAAAAAAAACATTAATTAAAAGTTCCCCTATTCTTTGGTAGACTTTTTTATGCATATCTAAAATGTTTACATCGAAAAAAATAGAAGGAAGAGATTTATTTTAGTGAAATGTAGAATTATCAAATCATTTAATTGTATATTTTGTTTCTTATATTATATTTGTAAAAGAGTTTTTATTTTTTTTTCAAATACTTTTTATTATTTAATATTAGGTACCTCTCATATCAAATGGTTATAGGTAAAAAGATTTATATACTGTGTGAATCGAAGTATAATTCATAAGATCTTTTGTATTATTCAAACTATGTAAAATTCAAATTAAATAAAGAAATTGTAATGCTTGTTTCTTATATTTGTAGATCAGATAAGCAAAATGTCTAAAAAAAACAATGAGATGGCAAAATCAAACCGTTCAAAATAATCTTGACTATTTTCAATAGTATGAAACAAGCAACAAACAGAAAAAAATCATTTTTTAATGATGGCTTAGTAAATATTAAATATTAGTAAAATTTAGTTATTTTTACAGTTGGTATAATAATAGTCTGATGACACGTGTGTATTTTATGGAGGAGGCAGATTTGTGTGGGTTTGGTTCATTACCTGGTGAATAATGGAGACAAAAGGAGTCAACTGTTGCCCTGTTATTACATTAATCCCATTCGGTGGTCTTTATTGCCAAACTCGACTATTGTTTTATGGGAACGATCAAAAAGTACCCGTATCGAAGTATTTATTATTCAAAAATAAACACACTTCAATCTCTATACATACCCACATTGTTTTTAAATAACCGAGTCCGGAAACTTTAATGTGGATTCCATTGTACAGTTAAAATTAACATAATAATTATGTATGAGCCAACAGATTTGTCACTCGAATGTTTCAACCTGATAATTTGTTTGTTTGCTTTTTATACCACTTTTTTTAAATGTACATAGACAAATTTCGTAATAGCTTTCTAACACACTTTATATTCATTTCCTGCGACCATAAATTTGGTACAATATTCAAATATTTTTTCGACATTTGGTAGAAATCATACTCCGAAAATACATTCCTTTTATGTACTAATATTATTTTTTTGCATATAAACGCTCATAAGGAATTTTTTTACAGACAAGATAAACATAATAATAAAAAAGGTTTAAAACTAAAATGAAAAGTACATATTATATAAAAATAAATATTGTACATATAAAATGTAAATAAAATAAAATAAAGGGAGGTATAGGAAGCAATCATTTATATGTTACTATATAAGGTCGCTCCTAAACAAGCACTGTATGTGGCAGAATTGGTGGAAAAGAATTCACCGAAGTACTATTAATACTATTAATATTCATCTGATTGTACTCCATTTTGATGTTTAACATAATAATTGCAAACAAGATGTACATAGATAATGTTTTTTATAGTTTTAGAATTAGCTTCTGGGCACTAAAATTACAATAGATAAAATTGAAATTATAATTTTTTTTTTAAAAGAAAAAAATATATTTTGCAATGTGTATGTAAAACGTTAATATATATGAATAGGTTTTATTATTTATCCCCATTTATCAGTTTTATTTTATCACAATTAAGAAACAAATAATTATTAAATAAAAAATGTAAAAATTGGCTGCTATCGGGAATAATTGAAAAGAGATGAAAAATGGCATTAGGTGAACTCTGGTAATAAGTCTAATTTTAAGAGGTTGGTTAATTATTATACTATCGTTGACAATTTATTTATTTATCTAATATATTTATTTATAATAAATATATATATA
>JAGTTH010006431.1:0-18277 GCA_022606485.1 Agraylea sexmaculata | reverse complement strand
CGAGATTGAGTGATTTTTTTTCCATGAAACATTGTAATATCTAAAAATAGATAGATATTCATTTAATGAATCAATTTACAACGAATATTTTCTGAATTTTTGTATTTTATGAAACGTTTTATTAAAAAAAAATTACAAACAAAAAAACTTTCTCATAAATTTTTAAAGATTGAGAATACAAATCCTTTCATTATAATTGTAACAAAAGTGTTTTAGAAAGAGAAACTAATCTTAATGATTTTATTTTTATATTCTTACATATTTTAAGCTTGTTATGCCAATAATTTAATATCAAAATATTTACATTTTATCATATGGTAGAGCAATATGTATATTCGGAAATTTTGCATAATTTTATGACCGGAGAAAGGCTTAAGTTAAAAATGCTTATCTTTATTCCCAAAAAGCGTTTTATGAGCTTCTTTAAGAGTTTTTTAAGTCTTAAAATAATATCTCCATAAAGGGTATATGATAATTTTTAGGTATTTAATGTAATTATAATTAACAATATTAACTCACCATGTCTGGCTTCTTCGCCTTCCGGAGCTTGAGTTGTGAGAACTTCGAGTTCTCTTTCCAGGTCTACATGACAATCGTTGATATCCCATGACAGGAATCCTGAAAGCAAACACAAAATAGATTAGTAACACAAAGTAACACACTAACTACGAGTGAAATTTGATGCACTAATGAAGCCTTTAGAGGCAAGACTAGGCAATAGGAAGCTCCAACTTCTCATGAAAGCTTCGCACGTAACAAAACAATAACTCTCAGCATTCACGAAACACACTCTAAATTGAATAGAACTTGTACATAATAATCAAATATTTTGAATGTTTCTAGTAGAACACGTAATAAAGAAAGGCGGCTGCATCTTTGAGATATCCGAAGGCTTCATTTGAAGCTTTGAAGCCACAAAGAGGCTCTTTTGTGCACAACTTGGACTTGGTGGTAAATTTTTAGAATTGCGGTCACAGTCAAAGTTTCCAGCCATTTGTCAAAGCTACAACTTTCAATTGGCCCGCTTGCTGCTAAACAATCAAAAGTGAAAATGGAATGCTTTAGTTCAAACGAGAAACAAAACCATCCATACATATTATATTTCACAGGATAATAATACAAAAGTAGAAAATTCTCGAGGGATTTCATTCAAAAGGTATCTATATCAAAAAGATTCTTGCCCTTTTTACAATTTGTGTCAGTTACATTTTGCCACAAAGAACCCCACATACCCGGAATTCATAAAAAAATACAACGAGTAGAAAACCGCAAATTAGTACAAAGTAGTCCGATGTTTTAAAACACGATAAAATATCTTATTGTTTTAGGTGAAAAAATGCTACGATGACCCCTTCCCAATTGCAAATACTTTTAATTGCCATACTGCGATATTTGTGCTCAATAAAAATTGAACAATATAATATAGTAAATTTCCATTTACCGGATTTTATATTTAGTGTGTTCGTTATTAATATTATTAAAAATAACGGCTACGTACTACGGCGTAGCACACATACATACTTACTATACTATGCACATTTAAAACACGCTTTAATATTTTATTTTATTATGACATTTAAAAAATACTCAGAGTAAACTAGAAATGAAGATATTAAGACCGTGCTAAAGTTTCCAGTGAGTTGAGTTTGTAGACGAGTAGCATTGCATACGTGTTTACATATATGATGAAAGGATATAGAGAGGAAATAGCATGCCTTAAGCCACACATACTACGTACAAGCAAACACCTCAGCAACTATTCATAATATTCTGAATATTATGTACTTTTACCTTGGGTCGAGCGAGCGAGAAAATTCTATATACGACACACATCTCTCTTCATATAAAAAACACTGTAATCCTACACGGCCCATTTCCGCGTGAATTATTTTCAGTGAGTGCCTCAAACTGTAGCTACGCAAACATTTCTATAACCATAATATTAGTGCTTATTTTTAGTCTTCCGAGGCTCGTATTCAATGAAATATGTATATATTTTTACCTTCCATTAATCAATACAATGGCATTATTTTTTGCTTTATATTAAACTCATGGAATATACTACCAAAACGTGTGGGTGTTGTAGTTATTTTTGTACGCACTAAAATGCTGAAGGTCAGATTGCGTAAGAGAGACTCGGTTACTTACTTATCTATGATATGTATGTAAGTGGAATATTTTATGATAAAGCTCTTCACTCTCTTGAGAAATCATAAATTGTACTTGATATTTTCCGAGTCAGAGAGAGAAAAATTAGTGTGGCTCATATTTATTCGAACGTTAATAATTCGTAGCTTGATAGCTGGCGTAGCGGCGTAGCGGCGTAGAGTGTATTGCATCCGCAGTTGAATTTTATATTAAAAATGCTAAATGAAAACAAAAACGCAGTGACCAAATGCAATTGGATTGTTATAGTTTATATTGGGAACGTGATTCTAGCGAGATTTAGTCGATAGTGTTTGTCTTTCACTTCAATACAATTGTAGTAAAGCACTATCACTATTTGCAAAGCCCTCGTTCCCAATCAATAATTCACGATGTCTATGCAAATACATACATTCGAACAACTATTATCATCGAATATAATAGAGTGGAATGGTGTGAGATCCAATAGGATGAGATAGTCAATAAATGGTACACCGCAAAGTGCATTTTTTATACTGGTTGAAGACAATTATTATTAGTTCTGTGGGAAAACTCTATTATCGATACAAGTATAAAAAAATCGGATTCGATTTGCATCCGAAATTATTTTTTTTTACATTTAAATAGAACACTATTTCATTATTTCCAATTAAATTTTACTATTTTAAACCAGACCCCAATGCTTCTAAGATAATTTGATAATAAGAAGAATAAATATCTAAATCTATTAAAGTATCATAATAATGATAAAAATTAACCTTTATTTATCACACTAATAGTATTCATCAGTTACCTTGTGTCTTTTATGTGGAGAATTTGTAACTTATATAACTTCCCATTGTGACAAGAGAAATTGTTCGACAGTAAATGTTCAAGAAAATCCTTCCTAATTCTGCAAGCCATTGGGAGGATTTATACCTTTAATCTATATAGCTTTTCACATTGTTAATTTAAATGGATAATTTCATGGTAAATATATTTTTATTATCACTAGTCATATTTCAATTACATTAAATATATTTTCGCAAAGCTTTCCGCTAAAATAAACCGGCTTGTTCTATTTTCGTTCACAATAAATCGATAGATGAGACCAAAAAAAGTACATATATTAACCTATAACACAATAAACTATTATTTACTTTCATTTTGAGGTCATGGTTTTATTTTATGTGGTCTAAAATATATATATTGATGTTGAAACACAACTTCACACAAACTCGATAATATCTGCCCTACTATTTCGAGCACAATTGATAATGAAAAATCAATATGGCTATTAAATATAATATAATAACTGTACCAAATTGATAATAGCGTGTTGGTATATAAAACTTTGAAAAGGAATAAATTGAAAAGGTTGTATTATTATATCGAGCCTATAAAGTGTGAATGCATACTAATCAATCCTCATCTACGAATATACATAAATCGTAGCAGGCGCCAAAGTGGCGTCTATATGGCGTAGGCTGTTCTCTTTTAACAAATGAAAAATCAAGGTTTTTAAATAAAACATAAATTTTTTAACGTGAATAGTACTATTTATATTAATTAAATCACTGAATACGTGGATAAATTCGTAAATACGTAAAATAATATTTTATTGTAGCTTACTCATATATAATTTATGTAGTTAATTGTTTGTGACTACGAAATGAAAATAAAATAGTTCACTTTTTGGAAGTTTTTAAAGTAATTATAGGCATAGACTAGTCGAATGGTTTTGCAGAACATGCATAAATAATATTGTTTTATTTTGATTTATTTAAAATAATAAATTCAGAAATGTCGAATTCACGCAAGAAATAAATTGTTAGAATAAAATAAATAATAATGACTTAATACTACATAATCCTCAAAAATCAATCAAGTACTGTAGTAAATAACAATTACTGTAAGCTACATTATTAAGTATGACAATATATAATAAATACAAAAAGATTATCAAAAATTTGCATGGAGGCGGTTAGACATTAATTCTAACTAATGGCCTATTAGCTTCGCTTATCTTGACTATGAATATAAATATCACATAAAGACACTCATTATTCAAGATATCAACATGCTATTTTATTAATAGGAAGTCAGGAATATATTAAATGGTCACACATGTTATTATTGTGATGTCTGGTAACTGTAGTTCCTTAAGTTTCGTCGAATTGTATGTTTAGTGTTGTAGGGTCATTGTCCACCCCATGTTTGTTTCTATATAGCGAACTAAGCTATTCATGGCATTTTAGTACTGGGGTAATATAAATTTTTATGAACTGATCGTTACTATACTACTTTTACCGCCTTCGGATATTCACTAATGATTTTATTATTGTATTGCCACAAATTGGAAATATTGCCATGGAGTACTAAATTGATGAAACATATTATTTAGGTTTCTTCGCATTAAATAATTAAAGCTTTATACATACTGCGTATGGAGACATTTGAAAAATAAACTTCGACTTTTAGCAAAGGTCAAAGGCTATACTTCTCGTTGTTGGGTGTTTATGGTTTAACGAATACTTTGCAGAATCACTTTATTGTCTTTTTTAGGGCTATAGTCGGTTTAACGTTACACCAGAATAGTCTCCTTTTTATATAGAAAAGGCTCTTCGTTTAGAATATCTATGAGAGGCTGTCTTCTCTAAGCCATTTATCAATGTCAACCTTTCTAACATATCCGATATATTATACTTTTCCATAACACTTGCTACCAGATACGATGAGATGATTGATCTAAATATATCTTAAAAAAGGATTTTTTTTAATAAATGTATGTCTTTCATTCTAGGAAAATACAACGAATTAAAAGCTCAAGATACTCTTTTGATGGCGAACAAATAAACCGTCAGTATTAATAATTTGAAGACTGGAAAGAGGAAACAGATGGTTGAAGAAACCTATTGATATAAAATGTATACATACACCAAAGTACTTTAGAATTTAATTTGATAGAAAACCCGATAACTTTCATAGAATGTCGGTGTTTCTAAGTTTCCCATAAAGGAAGACTAAACTGAAGGGACAAAGTTTTAAAGAGACTGCACAGTGTATTAGATAGGAACACTGAGAAATAACCCTGTATTATCCAACTACACAAACACACATCAAACTTCGACAACAAACGGCTGAACTTTATCATATTACAAAAGTAAAATCCTATTTTAATATCGATCGTATCGGAACTTCTATATAATGCATCTGGTTGTAGAATACAACACTACGTACAAAAGGGCCACTTGTTTCTAGGTAAAAGCTTTTATGTGTATTTCAATACTAAAAAGAGCACGGTGATATTTTCCCCCAAGAAACATTTTCTCAAAATCAAATATGAAAAATATAGCTTTGAATAATAAAATACTCAACTGGATTTATGAATGATTATAAAAAATGCGTCTGGCTTCTGTTTGCATTTCATAATATAAAAATGCAGTGTTTTAATCCCCTTAATGTTCAAAGGCATTATAAACTCCCAAAGACTTTAATTCCCTGTTAATGCAATTATTATTCGGTAAATAAATCACGTTGATTCAGTCTCTTTCGGCAACACAATTTGAATAATTTAGCCTAATACTATTCAACCAAGTATTTTAAGGAAAATAGTTCATTGATAATTCAAACAATCTAAGAGTTACTATAAATCATTCATAAATGTATTACAGGTAAACCGATAGTTTTTGATAAACATATTAAGTATTTTCAGAAAAATCTTCTTAAGTCAAAGAATCAATTTTTATAAATTTTTATTTATATGAATAGATAAACCGACAGTGTTTGATAATATATAGTTGGGCTTTTAAAATTAGTATGAAAATAAATAAAAAAACAATGCACACCTTTTCTCCTTTAAAGCTTGGGATTTCTAGATGTGCGTCGCCGTAAACGTACACCGTAAAGACGGTAATAGAGTTGCTTTGCTGTTATTTTGATCGTTTTTTTGTTAATTAGTGCCTTGCCCGAGGCATTAACTAACAAAAAACCGATCATAAATATAGCTAAGTAACTCTACTATCGTATTTACGGTGACGTATGCCTGAGAATCAATTACTTAACTAGAATATTTTACATTTTTATACCAATACTACTAATTATAATTTAGCCATTATTTGATGCAATATATAAATATAACATAAGATATCGCATGAGTGGCTAAATACGTGGTTAGTTAAAGTACATCAAGTAGCCAAAAACATTAGTTACCTGTCAAACGTTATACTGTAAACATCTGTCTTCATATCTTCAGTTATATTTCACAGTAAAATGGGTAAATGTATTGTTACTACATGTCATATGGACTCAAACATACACTCAAATACATCTAGGCTCACTTTTTACCAAAGACTACTTCTTTAACATGCTTAAAATATTATTATGTTTTAATCGCCTAAAGTATTGTCACAGCCTCTCCCAGGGGCCACTATAAATGTGTTGAGTAAGGGCAACACACTTATATCTTTATAAAATAGGAGAGAAGAGTGCAACAACACACGGGCTACATGACTTCATTATATGCAATGCGATACCTAATGTTCATATCTATGCGGTGTTTATAAAAAATGTTGCTCTTGCTAAGATATTTTATGTAGTGTTCTGTTTATAATACAGTTGTACTTGAATCAAAATTTTCCATACATTATCTGCCATTAATCCATTCCATCCCCTCAAAAAGAGAGTGAAACAATACACGGGCTACAAGACTTCATTATATGCAATGCGATATCTAATGTTTATATTTATGGGTTGGTCATTCTCAAATTGATTTTAAATGAATGTGATCTGAATTGTAATTAAAATGTAAATGAATATGGGGTAAACAAACAAGAAAGTGATGCAATGGCAATGGGGAATGGATTAGGTTATATTAAGAAACAGCTGTTTGTAGGTAGTTGAAGTATTGATCGGGGCGGGCCACTTTTTAACGGGGCGTCGCCCGACACAGCTGATTGTCGACTATCTCTCTTCCTCTCGTAGTCCACCCTATAATATCATCCCTCTCTCGCGTACCACCCACAGCGTCTGAGGCTGTCTCTCCTGCACCTTATCCTTGTACAGGTGACTCGGACAACAATTTAATCGGTTCACTTGGGCGACAAATTAATTACAATTTATTTACGTAACATATTGGTGCCCTTTTTATTCAACAATATACAAACCAACCCCCAGTCACCCTTATGATCAATCAACAATTGATTAAAAACTTTATATGATAAATAAATCAAGATTAAGATAGTTTGTTTGATAGAATTTTATTTTAAAAGTTTTGAAAAATATCTTTATGGTATCGAGTCCTGCCTGAGAAGATTGGTATGTCGAGGTTATTTCACTTTAATATAATGTTAAAATATGTTTTATTTATTCATTTACGCCCCGAAGAGAAAGGGTTTTTTTAGAAACAACAACGTGTTAATTGTCTGTCGGTAATCTTCCTACTTCCATCCTCACCAAAAAACACCACAACATTTATACATCCATTTGATTAACTATCGATTCAATTCAATCCTAAATTATTCACAATTTTAATGCTTCAATACATATTTATATTGATTTTTATATATTATTATTAAGAGAAAACAGTCGTCTGGAATACCAGAGAACCTACACCTCTGATGGAGCTTTTTTGAGAAGGTTTTTTATACACAACAACATGTTAATTGTCTGTCGGTGATCTTAACTATTACTAGTTACACAGGTCACCTACTTAATAATCAGTCTCCGGATCAAGACGATCGCCCGATGATTTTATTACTATTATTCCCGATCTCCCAGTCGTAATAATCCATCAAACTATTATTATTTTACGGGATTTGAACCCATGACCACAGTTTTTGTAGCCACGCGTTATTCCCTGAGCTATAACGCTGGTTAAATAATTTTTAAATCAAATTATTTGTATTAAAGAAAAATGTTGCGTTTCGTTTTCAAACATCCAACCTAAGGTTTCCTAAGAAACTACTCTGAGCTACTGAGTTTTTACAGTAGGTATAATAAAATAACAAAAATTTAATTTAATAATATTATATTCAAGTATAGAATTATATTTTTCATACTCGTTTTATACTTTAACGCAATATATATTGACAACTGCAAAAGTTGGAGACGACGATTACTTATAGCATACGTATAAAAAACATAATACTTGGATTTAAGTATTGTATTCAAATAAATATTTTATTCAAAGTGTCATTAAAATGTTTGCTGAAAAGCGAAATAGTGTTTTATTCATTCCCATGGTGGTTAGAGGGACGAACCCTTAAGTAAAAAGCAAAGTTTCACCAATATGTAAATCCCGAAATAATAAAAGCAGTTCGGTTTCTTTACAGGCGAGTGTCGAAAGTCTACAATTTTCCATCACAAAAGTTTTCAGTTAATTCATTGTAATGTATTCACAACCTACTCAAATAGAAGGAAAATGCTCAAGTGGAGGGCGTCAAAAACAGGATGTCTTCAACTACTACAACTCATTATCAAAACGAGTAGAGGAAAAGCAAAATGTAATTCACAATTCGTGACAGAGGACATTAGCGTTCCATCGTTATAAGAAACAAAATATATTGACAAATATATCTCTGGGGTTGGAAATTAGAACGGAAATATGGTACGGTGATCTACGACATTATAATAAATAAAATACCTGATGAGAGAGTGGATTTTAAATTATATTTATATATATTCATTTTAATAATTATTTATTTATAAATCCATCATTCAAATACATCAATTCCCACTTTACCTATTTAAAGTACTACATTTCAATTTCCATATTTTATTTCATACACTAAAAAGTGTGTATAAATAGCAATTGCTTAGTTAGTAGTAGATACTTATTTGGCTCAAAAATTATTTGTATATTTCATATAATAATTTTTTTAATACATAATTTATATAATAATTGAAAATAATTTTATATAATTATTGGTATGATTCCGCAAGTTTTCAAAGACCCTTGCACCCACTAATGTTAGATAACTGATATGAGATTAACTAATCACATTTATAAAAAATATATTTATATGCCACAATACTATACATATCAAAAATACTAATTTAATTTAGTTTACATCGCATATACAAGGTGGACTTGAAATAACTGAGAATATTTTAGGGGGTGGTGGGGTATCCCAAATATAAGCGGAAAAATAAATTATAATTAAAAAATTATCAATAATATTAATTACGTACATATAACAGACACAATACACACGTAACAATCACTAATGAGTACTTCACAGAAACAGATGGTGAACCAATCTCGATTCCAAAAGCACTATTAATATTAGTATTTTTTTTATATTTGCGATACCCTACCACCCTCTAAAATATTTTCAGGTGTTTCAAGCCCACCCTGTATATTATAAAAATATTATATCGATCAATCTATCAAACAATATCTAAAGGAAGCATTGAACATGTCTGTTAGAAAATTTTAAATTAACAGGAAGCTCTCTGTAGATGCTTTTTACTTTAAAAGCTTTTAACCATGCAACTGCTAATATAGCTGAAAATTTTATCTGAAGTTCATTGCCAAAGGCTTATCATTAAAATATTGAACATATTGTGAATAAATGAGCGAAAAACTTGAGGTGAATGAGTTAGCAAAGTGTGACGGATATACTTATACAGAATGACGGCCTAATGATACTTCTATTGTGTCAACATTCAGTTCAAGTTTCGGTGAAGGAGTAACAAAGTGCTCATTATCATACTAACGACATTACTACAGCTAGAATAAAAAAGCCAAAGGATAAAAATTCCCCACTACATTAACAGGACAGAGAAAAAACTTGAATTTTGGCCGTACGCCATTTTCATGCGAATAGAGCGTTGCTCGTTATATTCCTCATATATTATTTGTACTAAAAAAGAGAACAGAAATAATAACCACGAATATGTTTATATAATGATGGTTATTATTTTCTAATATAAAACTAAGCTGATAATATTTCTATAATTTGCATTTTATAATCAATCAAATTATAAACAAGCCATTAAACAAATTACGAGTTAGATCGTTGGCGCAGATAAGAATCCCAGACAGTTGGATGTATAAATATCAAGATGGCGGACCAAGCAGACGAGGCTGAGTGAAACAATTACTGTTGCATCTATCAAACTCATATGTTTGGTCCGCCATCTTCATATTTACTTCTATTGGTGGTCTGTAATTTCGGTTAGATTTGACAGATAGATATAGTTGATGAATATACAACATGAATATTTAAACTTTTTAATTAAAATATTAGAATAATAATCAACTTACACTTTCAAGATGTAATAAAAATTCTAAAATGTTTATTTTATAAATTCAAACGTGAAAGTTTTCAAGCGAAAACACGGCAGGACATGAAATATTACTTGGAACTTTCATCCTCTCGAAAGATTTTCGAGTTTGCGGTAAAGAAAAAATGAATCTTTCGACAATTTTTGGCCAACTTTATTACAATTTCCAACCGCAAAACTTCTCCGCGGCGGATAAAAATAACCGTTTTAACTAACACAATTTTATTTATAATAGTAATGCGATATATTGAATGGCGACTGCATTGCGCAAAGCAGAAGTGACCTTCATCACTATATTGTAGTAATCCTCCCCTTCACAACTTGGCTCTGTGAAAACCCTTGAAACTCCCTCCCTGAAAACCTGAATCTAAACCGGGAAGCTTTCGACACTTCTCTGCAACCGAGAAATTGCATATTATACAAACCAAAAAGGGTGACTCTATTATGCCGGAATAATATTATACTGTACATACTAACCCTCAAAGAATAGGGGTGAGAGCTCTCATACAATGTTGACCTTCTAGACATAAAGGGCAAGTTAGCGGCCATTATAAAAACTACTAACAACAGGTGCTTATATATTATTTATAAAACATTGGTAATATTACTGAATAATAAGACACTTGATTATATAAAAAAAAAAAAAATTTAAGTTAGGTACCTAATTTGAGATTTTTTATAAGCTTTATTTTTATAATTCGAGAAATAAAAAACTCCATAGACTTAAACTATCATTTTAATAAAGTAACAAAAAATTTTGACAGTATGTAAGAAATTTGAATTTAATGGGTTACTTTACTACTCAATATTCAAAACCCATGCCACAATTTCATTAGTTAACCTTATTCACTACAATCTTCATCTAAAAGCCTTCCTTGTCACACGAGGCATTATAATATTTACATGTCATAGAATATTCTAAGCAGAGTTGCGTAACTCGATATTACATAACTTAGTAAACAAGTCCATTCTGTAGGATAAATTTTATAATAGAGACATTCGCAAACAATGCCAATGGGCTAAGTGCTTTTCGATGTCCTTCAATTTTTAAAACGTCCCTTTTCTTTGAAAATTTCCGCTCAATTTGTCACAAACGTCATTGAAATTCAATACAGACGATGGCTAATTTGTTATATTAAAAAAAACATTATTTGGAAAATATTTAAAATGGATTTATATCAAAATGAGAAATCTAATACGTGCGATATATTTCATTTCTGTATGTGACAGGGAAAATCTCATTTACTAGCAGACAAGACAGGCTACCTACATTTATTCATATAATAAGAATTGTATTTTAATATCCGGAATCACAAAAAAAACAATTTCCTTCATGTGGAGGATAATAAGATTGCAACACTGATTATGGTGTGTATTTTTTGGATTTTCATATTGGACAAAATATATCAAATATATTCGGTATGATCAAATAAATAATATATTTCTAAATTATTCACTCCAGTAACTCAAGTTACTGCTTTTGTTTTTTATTATTTTCGACCATAATAATACATTTAAAATTAAAATTATTTTGCTACATATATAATTATAATAATTTGACTTTAGGTACGAAATACGCCCATACTACGAATGCAAAAAGAGCTTTAAAAATATGTATTAAATAAAAAAGTACTTGAATTTGCGTAAACTGAATAAATAGCTATCTGAGTATATTATTATTAAATTTTAAATTAAATTAAACAAGCACATTGTTAGCAAATCTATCGTTAACTGTTAAAAAAGCGCGATCATGGGTTACGGATTATGTATAGAGTCAATATTTTTTTTAACTACTACTAATATCCGAAAATGAATAATTAAAATAATTATATACATGTGTAGGAGTATATCTACTTCTTTATTTGTATAGTTTTATTTATAGCAGAATCTATTATGAAGATGGTCAAGAGAGTAAGCAATTTCTATCATATCCATGTATCCCGTCGATCAAATACTCACCCCAGAATTCAAGGAAGACGGATGTCACATATGACAAAGAAAAATAAACCATATCATCCTGAGAGAATGATATTTTTTTACCAAGAAAATCAATATTATAGGTACAAAGTCGAAGCAAGGACGAAACTTCTATTGCATATCGCTTGAAGTCACGTACATTCGGAACAACGATCTGGGAACCTTTTTTATCCCCAGTCTATAAAAATTGTCTATATTGGAATGCCATCTCGAAATTATGCCATCGTAAGATTTTGTTCGAGTCTATGGCTAGAATGACTCTATTCTAAAATATATTTTGTAATAAATTTATTAAACAATACGGGTATAATATTTTCAGGTAGGTTAGTTAATAATGCGGGTCGCTTTCACATTAATAATACTGAAGTGGCCTCTTCGTATACCAAATTAATATTTGATGCAGACTGGTAATAGTATACCGAATAATTAATATACACTCGAATTCCCGCTTTTTTACTTTTCATAGGCAGTTTCTCAATTACGGTGAACAAGTCACTAAAATTCAAGACTCTGAAAATGAGCAAAGAAGGCAACGTATTCACAAAAAGAAGGTTGCGTGACAAACTCTCCAAAGTTACGTGACCGCTTTACTTAATTCACAAGAATACTTTTTATATGGTTAAAAAAAAGTGTAAAACCTAGCTTCCTTCCAAACAAAATACAAGTTTATAAATATAATGCCGCAGTGAGGCAAAAATTACACGTGCTTTAGGAAAATTTAACACTTAAAATCGATACTGTATGTAGGATTAATAGTAAAATGTCCCGGAATCCAAATATAGATAGATATTAGCATAAGTTTTCAATTAAGTAACTATAATAATTTATAAAAAATTATTTATTTTTTTACAATATGTACATATATTTCGTATATATATATATTAGCATATTTTATTTATTTAATTATATAATGTACATCCCGTGCGGTTTTTTTTCGAGAAGGCTTATTAAGAAATTTTCGGTTTTTTAAACACAACAATATGTTAATTAATTGTCTATCGTTGATATTAACTTTTACTAGTTACAAAAATAACCGCCAGAGCGGCTCTGCCTGATCTAATAATCGCCTCAGTATCAACCTTACAATCCAAGAAATTAGAGTAAACCTGGATTAAGACGCTCGATCGGGATTGTATTAATATTATTCCCAATCGTTCAATCGTAATAACCGATCAAATCTTTTTTTTTTACTTTGATCGGGATTTGAACCCATGATCATAGTATTTGTAGACACACGAGCTATTTTTTAGTTTTGAAATAAAACACATAAATAAATTATTTTAAACTCAATAAAATAAGATTCATACCAGCGTAATAGCTCAGGGGATAAGAAGCGTGGCTACAAATACTGTGGTCATGGGTTCAAATCCCGCTCAAGTTAAGATTTTTTTAATTGATTTGATCGGTTATTACGACTGGGAGATCGGGAATAATATTAATAATATCCCGATCGAACGTCTTGATACAGGTTTACTCTGATTTTCTGTATTGTAAGGTAAATACTGATTATTAAGTCGATGAGCTGTGTAACTAGGAATAGTTAAGACCACCGACAGACAATTAACTCGTTGTTGTGTATAAAAAACCCTCTCTAAAAAAATAAAGCTCCTCGGGGCGTACATAAATAAATAAAATATTACAGTACACAGATCACCTTAGTGCATATTATCGGTTCAATCCTCTAAGCTAACATTTTCAATATTATTATTTTTTTATATGTTTATAAACAATACAATTAAAAAAATAAATACGCCACCTAACGAATAAGGCATAATCTAAAATGAAATTTCGATAAAAAAAAGTAAAGACGACTATTTCGACAACAAATCTACATATTATCTTCGTATAAAACCGGCTCGTTTAATAGGTACCCGTATGTGTATAATGGGAAAAAATCGATATACGATCAATTTTATCCAAAACAAAGTATTAGGAGAGCAGCAACGCGTGTGGGTGAATGTATTCAAATTTATTTAGTATGTGAGTAGAGTGTTGTGCATATAATGACAGTACTTGTCTGTCCGGTTTTGTTAGTAAGTAGTACCTATGTATGAACCAGCGTCACCTTACCAGGAATACAGAATATATGAAGAGGTTTGTCTGTTCTTCGCCAGATATATTAAATAAATTATACATACATAGATGAAGCTTGTATGAAAATAGTTGTTCCAAAAAATACTTGATACGGACGATGTATTTCCAGCATCTGATATTGCAGACATTTAAAAATGGACAAAAACCTCCAATGTATATACATAATCAAAATATCTAATTTTAGAGTTAATAAAGCGGAATATTTTATTAAAAAAATATTATTATTCATATGAGTAGATTAATAACTGCGTGGCTACAAACACTACATATAATCATGGTTAACTTTAATAGTTAAATAAGTCGCTAACGGGTTAAATTCACACAAATCCAATAAGATTTTTTTTTCATTATTTGTTGGCCCAGTACGTTAAAGAAATCTTGCTTATGAAATATCGACAAACTTGTGTTGAATTTAAATGAAAAATTTCATTTTATCACAATAATTTGAGAGTAAATTAATAATATTATTACGCGATTCTTTATGTGTTGGTCCAGTCCGTTACGGAACACAGGTTTACTATTTTTCTTAATTGATACCTTTCCTATTTATCAATTAATTGCTTGATAATTAAGCCACATCAATGACTATTATACTAAATTTGATATTTTTTAAATTAAATAAACAATTAACCAGCGTAATGGCTCAGTTGATAAAAAGGGTGGCTACAAATACTGTAATCATGGGTTAAAATAATGGTTATAACGATGGGAGATTGGGAATAATATTAATAAAATTCCGATCGATCGTTTTGATCCATGTTTACTCTGATTTTCTGTATTGTAAGGTAAATACTGATTATTAAGTCGGTGAGCTGTGTAACTAGTAATAGTTAAGATCAACGACAGACAATTAATTAACACATCGTTGTGTCTTAAAACCAAATATTTGTAAAAAAAAATAAAGATTTTGTGAAGAAACCAATTCTGACTTTTTCTGTCTTATAATATGGATTAATTCAAATAAAAAATATTATTTACTCACATAAGCACATCGTTAGCTGTATTTATAAATCCCATACAGACGAATTTAAATGTAGTTATTTTTATTTAAAATAATCACAACTGTAGAGAGAATGTTCGCTCCAAGTAGTACGAAAGGGGCTTAAAGTGGAGATGCCAAAATAACCACAGACACTTTTGACAAAATAGGAGAAATAAAATCTGCACTCAGAGAGCAAAATATATATATGTACCGTCTTATCTGTGTGTTGCTCTTATTGGTTATAAAACATATTATATGATATATGACCGGGACATATTGGAAGAGGCAAGATGAGGTCTCCTCAAAGAAGATACGATAAAGCCTTTCACTAAAGATGTGGAATATATCGAAGGAAGCGGGACGTTATTAAAGATGGTAAGGGAAGCCGTACGGACGTCCTGTAAATGCACTGGGATACGACATTTCAACCATCAAATATGCATGCATACATACATCATCATATTACTATACCTAATATAGAAATGCAATGCAACTCCCATAATACATTTATATCAACAGCTTATTTGGCTTCAATGTAATTACAAGCAAATTTCATACTAACCTATATAATATTTAATACAAAGAACCCCATTAATATTTTTTATGTAAGAACTATTTATTATAAGAAAATTAATAAAATTCCGATGTCCATAAATACCCTTAAATTATAAAATGTATCATATGTATAAGACACGCCTCATTCGTGACCCTGTGTAACTATTACCAATGATAAGACCTAGTCCAAGTAGGTGTAATGAAGTGCTATAACGTATTTGAGCTCTACAACGATTACCTTTATAGTATTTTGTTACTGTCTGATATTTACATAAAACACTTTTCATACATGAATTATTAAAAAAATGTAATTTTATTTTACTAATATTATAATGTTGTAAGATTGCTTTGTTAATATACGGAAATGAAAATAGAATACATTTTATAATAATGTAATATGTGTAAAAAATATACACGCAGTACTCTACAATTAAAAATTGAAAGCATGTTTTCACACCCTCTTAGACGAGGTTAGCTAATAATCAAACAATTTGCGAAATATATTATCAAAAATTTAACCAAATGTCAACAAAGATACCAATTTAGGTGATTTTCCTTATATAAATCTTGGGGTTCCTAGGCGTACGTCTACGTAATTATGGTATTTGCGGAGTAAAACGGTAGTAGAGCCTCGACCGAGGCTTAGATGAGGGATTAACCAACAAAAAAACCGACCGACAGTTTAATAAATCATTTCCACTACTGTCTTAAGGATGTATACTTACGGCGACGCGACGTACGCCTAGGACACCATTACTTAAGGGTTCAAATAAATTTATACAAATTAAGGCAACCAATACCAAAAATGCCATTCCGATAATATTAAAAGTA
The DNA here is from genome assembly GCA_022606485.1 of Agraylea sexmaculata. Classification (NCBI taxonomy): domain Eukaryota; kingdom Metazoa; phylum Arthropoda; class Insecta; order Trichoptera; family Hydroptilidae; genus Agraylea; species Agraylea sexmaculata. Next base: position 1,425 of record JAGTTH010006431.1, on the reverse strand, counting down.
TGCTTCTAAAATTTAATGTCGCATTTGTACAAAATATAAATAAAGACAAATGGTGCATTTTCAAGCAGACGCTTCATCACGTCCACAAGATAAACGAGACTTTGAACTTTAATACTCCTTTATTCCCACTGAACTACTTTAAGATTAATAGTTACAGAACTACAGTTTTTAGAGAACAATGAATAATAAAAATTCATACCAACGGGTCAACAATTTGAATTCACGTACCTGAAATAAAAATAAAACAGAGTGTTAGTCAAAAATAGGCAATGTGTATAAAAGATCATTACGGCATTAGGATTATATTTTATGGTGAAGCCAATTACATGTCGGAAAGCCTTCAATTTGTATATTTAAAAAATATTTATTTATTTTTAAGTATTAATTGAAATGGAATTATTTTAGTGTTTTCGGTTTTCCGACACGATTCGGCCATTAGGAGACTATGAATAGAAGAGTCGTTGGTTTGTATGCAGTTTGGATGCATAATGAAGTATCCGGTAACCTCTATTATCCGATACTAATAACACTATATTATTATTATTTTAAATTGCCATTTGCACCTGCTAATGAACCCAATCTGATTGTTATTATTGTAATGACTACTACACAATGCCGGATAATAGAAGTGTGGGACACTAATATAGCGTTATATTCAAGTTCATATACCACACGCTGCGGCACACGCATACATATTTTGGTTATTTTTACGGAAACCATGCGCTCCTCAAACTTTATTTATAATATTTAAATTAAAATTATTTATAATACATGTTTTTAGTCTCAACATCAAGGCGGCAATTACAATAAAACATATTTAAAACTAATTCCGAATTCCTATTCATTGAATTAAAACAACAAATTAATGTTTTTGTGCCTTTTGTTTTCCACCTGTAAATCAAACAGAATGCGGAATCCGTATTAAATGAAATTCCTGTGCCCGTGCAGATCTCGCGTTCTGTTTGAGCAGGCATTTATTAAAAAATATATATATAATTATTTCACCTTATCAAAACCAGATTTAAATAATTAATAATTATCCGTGTTTCGTTTTTTCTTTTAATTTAAGAAGAAGAATAAGACGTCTATAAGAAGTAGGCTATTTATTATATAGTTTTTTTTAAATTTTATTTTTTTTTTATTAACAATAATTTACCAATCCCCTTTTAATATCGCATACCTCAATAAATCAATATTATTTTATAATAAAACAATTATATGTATGATTTTTTTATCTATTTATTTAATAGATTCTTTTATTTTTGAATATTGTGACTTCAAATTAAGAGGGGAATAAATAAAAAGACAATGTTTTGACTTTTTGCCTTGTCAAATATATGCTTTGTTTCTTATGTGGAGCAAATTTGAAAATTCAGATAGAGGAGAGTTAATTTAAAGTGAACTGCAGGACTGTAATATTTATTA
>JAGTTH010006428.1:0-16430 GCA_022606485.1 Agraylea sexmaculata | reverse complement strand
GTGATTTTCAAAATAAACTCTATTTTCATTTAATTCAATACATACACTGTATAATAGAAGAGCGTGGGTTGAAAATATAACTTGCAAGTATAGAATTAATAATTATTTCCGCATAATTATATATACATACTTTATTATTATTTGTATTGAATTTACAATAAAAAAATACTGCATAGAAAATCTCGAATTAAAAAAATAATTGTTAGATAATTTATGACAAAAAATGCGGTGTTTAAATTTGGGAATAAAATAAAATAGGTTATTATAGTTTAACGACATTTTAGTGCTACCTGTTCGATAATATCGTGTGTAATATATATTTTTTTGTTTTTAATTCGAAAATGAAGAATATATTTCCATATTAAGTACATTGGAATGTGACGCCGATTTTTATCTGCGTAGGAAATACAATAAAAAAAGTCGTATATACCTTTATGATATAAAATAAAAAATATATAAAAATCACCGAATTTAATAAAAGCTTTTATATTAAATAAAGTGATTGGCATAAAAAACGTGGGAGATGCTTAGTCACATTTAATAAAATGTCTTCGTAAAAATCCATGTTGTTCGATTTAATAAAAGGGAAAGCGTAGATTGTAAAATTCAACCATATAGATATTATAATATATGCTCATTTGAAATAATAAGTGTGAATTGTCAATTTCAAGAGGCATCTGAGAAGAAAGTGTTAAATGACATCGCCCTTTGTTCATAGTTTCCATCAAATTAAGCACCGCAAAACAATAGAAAGCCACTAATCATCGAATCACGACCCCCTGTTGCTTTCTAACACCGCAACAATTCAGCTACGGAAATCCTACTCTAAGATCATTAATAATGACGAATCCCAACTAAAGTTATACGGGAATTCGATCAATTAATCATTCAAGTCAATTGCAGTTCAAAATAGAGAGAATATTAATTAAAATTATTTACTTCTTATAATATTTATGTACTTTTGTGAGTGTATTGTTAAATAAATACAGACAGCGTTGTTTCAATGTATAAGAACCAATTTGGTCTCTGATTAGCAGACCTAGTGCAAGTGGGTGTAATGAAGTGCTTTGTTTATTCAAACTCGATTATTATTTTATTTTAACTGATATTTACACTAAAGATAATATGATATACATCTACAGTTATCATACATCAATTATTATATTCAAGGCAAATTTAAAAAATAGTACTTTTATTTTATTAATATTATTACGTTATAAGATTGTTCTGTATCTGTCCGAAACTTCAAATAAAATAATACATTATACCATATAATAAAAATGTTAGCCGCGCGGTGCTCTATTCGAAAACCTTTTTTTACCTTCTTGGCCAAGGTTTGCTCATTAATTAACACACATAATGATATGAATCTTAAGGACTTCTTCAAAATAATAGTGTGTTAGTGAGTCGTGTGTGTATGAATAGACGCATAGGCCTGGCACGCACACACTCTCATTATACTATTATATTGAATACGGTTCTTAAGCTTGGGCTTTACACCGTAAAGACGGTAATAGAGTTGCTTTGCTGTACTTTTGTTCGATTTTTTGTTAATTAGTGCCTCGCCCGAGGCTCGGACGAGGCATTAACTAACAAAAAATCGTATTTACGGTGACGTTTGCCTGGAAATCCATTACTTTAGTGGTCACTACAACTGAATCAAACCAGAAGACGTACACAGATTCGAGTCTTGCACCAGGTATTTTAGAAATATTTCAACACAATCCTGTATAGTAAATATCAGTATAAGATATTAAAAAACATTGGACGAACAACGCTCTTGTAGAGCAACTACATACTACTTTAATTCAATGCAATAATATTTCGCAAAATATAATAATCGAATGGTGTTTGGTGCTCGATAGAAAAGTAAAAGTGCGATGCTGGCTATGGTCACGGCTAACAATTCTGTGGAGTAAAGTGTCTTCACGCATCAGCTATGTTCTGATTAACACACGGTCATATCATCATCATCATCATCGTGTCACTCTCATAGTCTATATGACAAGACATGCACTATACTTCTTCATCATTTTATAAATACTCAGTGTATAATATCGTAAGTGTAAAAATTATGTGTTTCTTATCTTTATGGAACTGAGCCACATATTGCATGTATGAAACGTCAAAAAATGTTGATTTTCAATCATTATTTAACCTATTAAGTGGGACTTTTTCGAAATAGTAAAATAGTCCCATTTGACCGGCAACTAATGTAGATTCATCTATTATCTATAAAATGTTTCATGTCTATGTCAATAGAAAGTATTTAATCGTAAACTACTGTTATATGTTATAGTGACATGTGACAGGCAGTGTTACCAGATTGAATATGTGGCTCAGTTCCATAAAGACTTAAGAGCATGCAAATATTTTTTGCACTTACGATATTATACGCTGGAGCAGGCGATATGCAACACAACTATTACTGATGACCATCTGGCACGGCATCCGACTAAAAACAGATCTGTAGTTCAGCATTGCTAAGTAGACGGATCCGGGTGATTTAAGATAAGTCTATGCAACATTGTATTTGGGTTATCTTTAACTATTCAAGTTATATAAGATCAATACTGAAAGAATGTGGATACCATACATTACGATGGAAGAAATCAGAGTAAACGATTGTATGAATGAGTACTTATTTCGAAGCGATGAGTACCAGAGATGTGCCAAAGTCAAACGAATATTGTATTATACCTATCACTTCACTCTATTGTTTTCCCCGTGGAGTACAATGACGCAATACAAAGCTTGGGATTCCTAGGCGTGCGTCGCCGTAAACGTCCACTGTAAAGACGGTAAAAGAGTTGTTTTGCTGTACGTTTCATCGGTTTTTTGTTAATTATAGCCTCGCCCGAGGCTCAGACGAGGCATTAACTAATAAAAAAAAGCAATAATAAGTGTAGCTAAGTAACTCTACTATTGTATTTACGGTGACGTATGCCTGGGAATCCATCCCGTAATCACAAAGACATTAAATATCTTCATACGAGTGCATTTAAATAGAATACTATAACATTCGTTTGTCTTTGGCACATCGCTGATGACTATTATTTCTAGCCATGATTTGTTATATTTGGAAAGTTTTGAAATATTTACTAACATACTGATTTTTTTTATTAGATTTAGATAAAAAAAAGAACCACAATTAATTTAAGCATGTGCGTCGTTTCGATTGTTAACCTGGCATTACAAGTACAACCAAATTAATTATATTAAATAAATTAGTAAATTGTCTGTATTTGTTATTCCGGGTTAACAAAACCGGTTTTTTGCACTTCCGCCCCCTATATATGGTAAATAAACTTCACGTAAAAATGTAACTGCGCCGCGATATCGAAACAAACAATACCGCAATCATATGAGTCATTGCATATAAAATGTATAACATATTTAAAGAAAAAAAAGTCTTGGGTAATATCATTGAGGGAACAATATATCTAAAATTAATAACATATATGCGATGAGTCACATGTTCATGACACAAATAACTATTCGCAAATTTGACTACACAATTTTCTTGCAAGCAAGGCTGCGCTACTCGAGCTGGAAGATAAAATAATTCATATCTATATATTTTATCGGTAGCGAGAGATATAATCTGTTGTCTTTATTTTGCGAAAAGTACTATCGCGCTAGATCTACATTATAATTATTATTGACATTGTTTGTAGGTGTGTTATTAAAATAACACACGTTCCGTAATATCCAAATAAGAGGCGCCAAGTCAACACGCTCGCGAAATATCAATACTCCACTAAGTTTAACTACAAACAATACGCAGTGACAGTGTTAGAAATTATTTTCACACACAATTGTGACCATTAAGGCTTCTGTTTGTTCGCCGAAGCAAGCCGGTGTTGCGTGAGGAGTTTCACTAATCGTTTTGTATAACGGAGGGCCACCATATAACGAAGAATGTGTCACCACATATACTGTAAAAAGTACACAACAAAAAAAATATACTATCGTTGGTAATTTTTAAAATAATCAGACCTAGTCCGAGTGGGTGTAATGAATTGCTTTGACGTATTCGAGCTCTGCAACTATTTCCTTTATATTATCATGTTTTACCTCTCTGATATTTACACAAAACATTATATGATGTTTTATAATACATCAAATATTATATTCATGGGACAAACTATGGAGCAACATTCAAAAATAAATCTTTTATTTAATTCGTATTATTATCATGTAAGATTGTTTTGTGAAAATTCAAATAGAATAATACATTATTTTTTCCACCCTCTTGGCCAAGGTTTGCTTAGTTAACACACATGATGTTATAAAGTTTTGGACGTGTTCAATATAATAGTGTGTTAGTGAGTCGTGTGTGTACGGATAGACTATTAATGTACACGTATCGCACGCACACACTCCTACGTTGACAAACTGTAAAGCTTGGGATTCCTAGGCATGCGTCGCCGTTAACGTACACCGTAAAGAGTACACCGTAAAGAGACGGTAATAGAGTTGCTTTGCTGTACTTTGCTCTATTCAAAAACTTTTTTTTTTACCTTCTTGGCCAAGGTTTGTTGATTAGTTACCACATATAATAAAATTAATCTTAAGGACTTGTTCAAAATAATAGTGTTAGTGAGTCGTGTGTGTATGAATAGACGCATAGGCCTGGCACGCACACACTCTCATTATACTATTATACTGAATACGGCTTTTAAGCTTGGACTTTACACCGTAAAGACGGTAAAAGAGTTGCTTTGCTGTACTTTTGATCATTTTTTGTTAATTAGTGCCTCGCCCGAGGCTCAGACGAGGCATTAACTAACAAAAAACCGATCATAAGTGTAGCTAAGTAACTCTACTATTGTATTTACGGTGACGTATACCTGGGAATCGATTACTTAAAGTAAAGCAATATTATAAAAATGTAAGGTTTGATAATAATCTATAATTTAGTAAAAACAATGATTATGATACTGTTATCAATTTAAAATTTTAATCTGACCGTTGAATGTGACTAATCCTAGTATTAACACGGGGTAGATAAGGAGACAAAAGATTTCAGGTGTGTGTAGGAGAATCGTTTTGCTTGTTTTATGTGGACTTACATTGGATGCGATCCTGGAGGGCCTCGACTGAGGAGGCATGATTGGTTTAGGGGCAGGTCGATTCGGTTGCGGTGGAAGTCTGGAGAGCCTTCTGTCTACCGAGGCCGGCCCTGAGGTGGACCATCTAGGGGCTGGCACTGAGGGTGAAGGCCTCGGCAGAGACATGGCTCCACCGAGTCCCCGGCTGTGGAGCCATCCTCCACCCCCGCCCTGATAGCTCACCGGTCGAGACACTGTGGTTGTGCTTGAAGAACTCCACATTTCACTTCACCACAGACACATAGTACGATCACAACACTGGATGTGTAACTGAGTAGATGGTTAGCCCGACGCTATCTTCAGATAAGAAGGTGATGGATGAACAAACACGTCAGCAGCGGTGACAATGCTACGATATAGTGAGCCTCCTCTTGGTAGTGCACGTTATGTGGTGAGGGATACTCAATATGCTAAACGCGTGTCATACACACCTACATATACTAAGTACCATATTGTTGTATGCTTTGCCTATACGCTAATCACACATGACCTTACTACTCATATAAATATCGTCATTGTAACAAAAATAAGACGCTATTAATAAATCGGTGAAATGTTTAAGAATGAGAACGATTATGTTTAACAAATAGCCAATTAGAAAAATAGGCAAATAATCGTAATCGTAAAATAAAGGTTTACAGAAATTACAGCTTGAGTAAGAGGCGAGTTCCTAATTTGACTGGGTTAAATTCAAAATACATTCTTCATATTATATTATAAACATTAGATATCGCATTGCATATAAATAATTCGTGTAAAGCAGTATATTGTTACACTCTTCTCTCCTATTCGATAAATGCATAAGTGTGTCTCCCTCACTCAACACATTTCTAGTGGCCCCTGAGAGTGGCTGTGACAATACTTTGGCGATGAAAACACAATAATATTTTAAACATGTTAAAGAAGTAGTTTTTGGTAAAAAGTGAGCCTAGAAGTATTTGAGTGTATGTTTGAGTCCATATGACATGTAGTAACAATGCATTTACCCATTTTACTGTGAAATATAACTGAAGATATGAAGAGACATGTTTACAGTATAAAGTTTGCCAGGTAACTCATGTTTTTGGCCACATGATCCACTTGAACTAAACACGCATTTAGCCACTCGTGCGATATCTTATGTTTATATCTATGATTTTAAACCAGCGTAATAGCTCAGGGGCATTCAGGGGATAAGGCGTGTGGCTACAAATCCCGATCAAATTAAATTATTTGATCGGTTATGACTGAGATATCGGGAATAAAATGATTAAAATCCCGATAGATCGTCTAAATCTAAGTTTACGCTGATTTCCTGGATTGTAAGGTTATTAACTCGGGCAGAGCCTTTTAGCTAGAAATAGTTGTGAATTAAGTCGTTGTGTCTAAAAAAAACAAAATTTGTACAACCCTTAATTTAATATGATACAACTTATGTTATTTTTGTATTTTAATATGAAAATGGCAATTTTAATAAGTGCAAAACATGCGAAATACTTAAAAAGAGGAGCATGAAAGTTTCAGTATAATAATAGAGAGTAAATGGGAAAGGCCGTTTCGAAAAACCAAGTTAAAAATTATTGAAAACTGACCATAGAATAGTCAAATATATTATGTAAATAAAGAAGTTTATCAATAATTTTTTCCGTTGTGTTTTTGAACGAGTCAACAATTTACAAAATAATATTAAGAATATGCACGAACTTATTAATAAAAAAAATGAGAGCGGCTAAGCAAAAATAGTACATAAGAGTAATTATTAATTTTGCTTGTGTGTGTATATTTGCCAAAATACTGCATAGTATTTCAAAATATTCTTTAATATTTTTCTCCTGAAAAGTTGACAGTTTTTTTAAAATTTTAAAAAAAATAATCTAATTAATTCGTCCCGCGTTTAAAACTATTTAATAAAATATATCTAATCCGATGATTGATTGGCAACAAATGAAAATGTTGTACATATCTAAAAGATAACACCATCTTGAACTGAATTAACACTTTTATTTATAGCCTAGCATAACTTTAATATGATCGATATGAAAAGCGATTTCCTATGGAAAATTAGGAAAAGCAGGCATTACTTTCACTAATTTGGAAGCAGGCGTACAATATTCGAATTGATTGACCTTTGTATAAAGAAAACCGTTTATCGTTTCTGAAACGGGAACATCTCGAGGCAATTTCACGATTCAATTGTAATTATAAAAAAAAATCCCAGATGTCTACTTCAGCGGCTATTGATTTTTAAATAGGTAAATATTTTCAACGGGCATTTAAACAATGAATAGTTTTTGTCAAACTCCAAAAATGCATTACGATATTTGCACAATAATTTTCCGGCCCACATTAAAAAATACTGAAAAGACACGAAACACGGACTAGAAACGGTCGGTATTGTTATTTTTTTTTGTACCATTCTACGGGTGAAAGTTTGCTGAAGAATTTTGATTGCACGAAAACGACACAGAAATGCAACCAACGAGCCACTGTTTTATTTTTTCATTATCCGAGCGATTGTCTTTGGAAATCGAAAAGTATTATAATACAGATAGAATAAATCTGAACGTCATAAACGGATTAATTTCTCCTCGGATCGCGGTTAAAATTATCTACCATATACTTTCAATTTCAAGGCGTAATAAAAAAAATCACGATCATTGAAAATGAGTATTTATATAGAAAAAAATATGATTTCAACGCGTGGATCGACCCACATATCTTAACCGCAATACACAAATCAATAAAAGCAGATTCACTATAATTTTCGTTGATATTTTTGGTATGTGTAAATAAAAATATCCATTTAAGAAAAGTTATTTTTAAAGACCAATACTGTTATAATTAACCGGTAATACGACAGATTTGCCGTTGTTTTACATAAAATCCGAAAATACTGTTAAATAACTATGAGCAATGATTATAAATAATTTGGTTGTAATCAGATTATTAATATATGCGACATTCTGCGATTTTTTTTCTTTCAAATACTTTTTTGGAATATGCAGATGAAGTAAATATTTGTATTTCTATAATTCTAAATACTACTCGTCAAAGAAATGTTCATATTGAAATTATTTAAAAAAAATGTCATCGTAGTTATTTAAATTTCACCCTTGTAGAGTTTCCTTCAAACAATTTTTTTGTAAAAAAAAAAGTAGGTGCACTCCTGCCTTGGAGCAATGGTTATATTTTTATTAAATTGTATTATTCTATTTAAATTCTCGTATGTTATAATATTTGAAAAAAAATCTATTAAAGTATTCGGCCACATTAAACCTTATAATTTCTCCCATGGATATAAAAATGTTGTATGATAGTAGCTCAATAGCTTAGGGTATAAGAAGCGTGGCTACAAATACTGTGGTCATGGGTTCAAATACCACGCAAGTCAAGAATTTTTAAATTGATTTGATAGGTTATTACGACTGGGAGATCGGGAATAATATTAATAAAATTCCGATCGATCGTCTTGATCCAGCTTTACTCTGATTTCCTGTATTGTAAGGTAAATACTGATTATAAAGTCGGTGACCTGTGTAACTAGTAATAGTTAAGATCACCGACAGACAATTAACAATTAATTTAATAAAAAATATAACCCGCGCAGTCTAGTGCCTCAAGGTACTTCAGTGCACCCACTTTGCCGAGCTTTGGTTATATCAAGCATGACTAAAGGTGCAAATTTCAAATCGTTGCTTTTTTAGGTCGAATGATGATGGAATCCGGCAGCTCATATACAGTGTAATAATAACATATTAGAGTGGAGGCCAAATAATAGCGGAATGTGTAAATTGTTGGCGTGTCCAAAGAGATGGCCGAAATATGAAGAAACAGCTCTAAAGTGTGTACACATAACCAGTAAGTCTTAGCAAATACAACTCTTCGCTCTGATGACCACACACACGCCTGCCTTGCTTATATATATATATATATATATATATATATATATATATATATATATATATATATATATATATATATATATATATGCTATATATATATATATATATAACTCACTACCCATATATATATATATATATATATATATATATGCTATAACCTTATATATATATATATATATATATATATATATATATATCTCTCTCTTTCTACTACCTCTACACTCTATATATATATATATATATATATATATATATATATACACAACAGCTCTAAGGTATTGGCCACCTCCAAGTAAATGCTTAGCAAATGGCTCCTTTCACTCCTGATGACCACACACATATATATATATATATATATATATATATATATATATATATATATATATATATATATATATATATATGCTGCTATATATATATATATATATATCTTTCTATATATATATATATATATATATATATATATATCAAAAAATATAACTGCATGACACTATAACGTAGCATAGTCATCCGAAGCACAGTTACCTAGAGTAATGCGTGCACTGTTCACTGAAATCTATTTCCATCAATGATAATACTGTTTATTCACTACTGAATATGTGGTGATGTTGTGGTGTCGCGATAGGCACTGAGCTACCGTCAAGTAACCAACGTTCCGCCTTCACAGCCCGCTAACCATCGGATATGGCCTTTCGTTTGTGAACCAAGCGGAAAAAGATCCCTTCCCTTCCACTGTGTCCGTCTGATGGACACTACGATTTTCTTCATATCTTCATCAATATGCAATTAAACTAACTAACTAACTCATATGACTAATGTAAAGCGAGAACATGTACGTGTGTATGTATTTGACAACGATAATTACAGCACGCGTTGTCTGCCGACAAATGTGTGTCAAATAAAAACTATTCTCATTTAAACATTGCATGCTTTTTAATATCGAATTCATAAAAAAAACATAAGTGGACGTAAAATCAAAAGGTCAATACTCCACTAACCCGGGGTGTTGACCTTTTGAATGAATGGACTGTCAAAGATACTCATAATGATTTGTTCTTATCTGTATCTTCCTTTGTTTCTACAGAGTGTCCACTTGTTCTCGTGTATATTATTACACAACAACTTATAAACGATTAAATCTACTTTCCATCAACAACAATGGTTAAGTTATTCTAATTTCATAGTTTGGGTCACATAGTGACAATCGTATTTATTTCTACAACTTATAATAAGCCATTGTCATTCCATATTAACACGAAAAATGACCATTTTTATATTAATATTATAAAATTAACCATTGTACGTCATTTTACTACAGAGGCCTAATAACTTTGATAAACAAATATTATGTTAAAAAAATAGTCCACTAATTAATCCGGGATGTTGAACTTTTGAATGAACGGGCTGAAAAAAGACTGAAAGTGTACTTTTTATCTGTCTCTTACTTTGTTTCTACAGAGTGCCCACCTATTTTTGTCTACCCGTGTAGCTTATTGTTCAACTTTTTTATAAATTATTATTACATAGCTTATTACTTATAAAGCATACCGATGTATTATACATATCGTCGGTTAAAAAGAAAAGTGACATTTTTAATCTTTTTTATGAAATGAGATTATTAGAAAAACGGATGTGAAATCAACCATAATTTTATGTGAAAAAATGACACATTATAAAGTTTAACAATAAGGAATTTTGAAAACATATTTTTTAAACTTAATAAATTATTGAAAATTATTACATTAGACTTGATCCTCAAACAAATAACTTCAAATTGATGTATCACACTTACATAAATGCAAATATTAGTTTTTATATTTATAACAAAATTTAAACGCCTCTACTGTAAAATATGATAAATTTGAGAAGTGTCACTTTTCTTTTTAACCGACGATATATCGATGAGGATTGCGGTATCACCATAGCGCTTTGGGATCTTGTTTTTATATTCATTTATAAAAATAAATAAATTGATGAGAAGTACGAGTGCATAATATATAAACTTATATTTGACTGCTCAATGAATTAAATTATACATTTATCCATATAATTGAAATATTTACTGTCGTTATTAAGGCTATTGCAGAAAATCATGTGGGATAAATTTATTATTGTACATTTTTACACTGTCTATTCTGACTCTCGGGGATTATTTTGATCTAAACAAATTTAAAAACTAGTATCAGCAAGATATTATTCAAGAGAACAGAAGCATGGAAGATGATTAGGATATTTGGGTTAATATTCAGTATTGGAAAATTTCGTAGTATATGCAAAATTGCAAATAGGCAGGCAGGAGACGAGATTGCCTCATTAGTTCACTTGATTGACTCATTTCCGTTAACCAGCAAATACGACTACGCCGTAGTATTACTACAACAGCTGTGTTCTACGGAATGAGCTACGATACCTTTATAGGAGGCCTTAATGCTATTTGAGGTATTTTAAAATAATTCAGAATCGAATGACCGCCATTTAGAGACTGGTAAAGATTCGTCAAAGAGTCACATTAATATTGAGCGAACATTTGAGAATTATATTACTGATGCAAAAAATCACATTTAAACATTTCATATTGAAAAAAAAACATTTTTGAGGTTGCATACATATTTTGAACTGACTAGTCGTTTACTTTTGCTTTTACAGCCCCTCTAAGACCTTTTATATAAGATGGAAGCTATTAATATTATAACACCCGCCCTCTCTTATTAAGTTTATAAGACCCATTGGGGGACTATAAACGTTGTTGCACCTTATTTAATAAATTATTTATCATCTGAACTTCTTACCGATCTACGACTTTCCGTATTAAATACGACAATTTTAAAATTCTACCGCATTTCGTATCGCGTTCGTTTTCAAATGAATGTACATAAAATATTATAAAATGGACGGACGGCTTCGCTAATGGGACCGCTCTCTGCCGTTTCTACAATTTACATTTTTACAAGTAGAATTAATTAAAAAAATAATGAAATTAACCGAATAACCATACATGGTAAGCAGAAACCGGACACGAGATTTCAAATCAACAATCAATGTATCTATCTGAAATCTATTTAAAAAATCCAAAATCTTGTTACGTGTTATTGTTTATAATATAAGCACAACAGAATTTTAATAGTACATATTAAGAAAACCTATATTTAAAATAATGTCTATATTATTGACGTTAAGTGAAGGGTCAATTTTTTTTTCCATTTGTGCAATTACTTCAACATTATATTTTTTTATATAATAAGTTCATCTTTAATGAGTAAATATTATGAATAAAACGATATTTTTTGTAAATAAACATACACCATAAATATATTATAGACTAACAATTCCTTAAATTATACAAAAGAATAATCACAGTTCTATAGTGAATCTTAAAATCCAATCGATGGTTTTAATAAAAAATTAAATATTTTAATATACATAAAAAACGACGAGTAATAAAAATTTATTTAATAATACAATAAAACAATCACAATTAAACTGCATTTGATGATGACGTTTTATAAACTACACCACAGATGTCGCAAGTGATTTTAAATTTTTAAATAAAAAGTGCAATTTTACACAAAAATAAAACGAAACCTTAATCACAAATGAATTTCGCACAGTTTATAACTTTTTTATGAGAAAATAAATACACTATATACGTCCACTGGTGTGGAAAATACGATTGAAACTGGTGAATCTTTAGAACACAATCATTACAAAACTGTTGTAAAAAAAAAACAATTAAGAAACACATTTCTAATCGTTTTGCTTTAATAGCTGGCTATCATTAAATATCAAAGTATTTCACAATAAAGACCCGAGGGGCTGACGAAAAATAACAATTAGTACTTTCTGTATCGTGAGAACATCGCATATAACACAATAGCCAAATGATAATTATATCTAGGTACATATATAAAAAAAAAGCATTAAAAACTGTATCAACTACATATTCATACGAAAATAATTATACAAATACATAATAATATGATACAAGTTTGGATAATCCAATAAGTAGGTGGTTTAAAATTATTATGATTTTTTTTCCGTTTACATAACATTAAATGTACAGATCTTTTATGAGCATGATAAGTTGATAAATATAGGTTGGTATTTTTAAGCCCAACATTTATACACAAATAATAATAATATTAGTTCAAGTACAGATTCAATTTTGAATACGTCAACAAGGTATTGTTTACTTTGCAAAATACCTAGTGCATTTTGGGTGAAATTACGTTGTACCGTACATTGTTTACATATTCAAATCAGGCGGTCAATCACCTAATAAGTAAATACACAAGATTCTCAAAAATTTTAAAATTGTAATGAAAAATTGAAAAGTTTAACTAGCCGACTGGGACCATTAATGAAAGTGGGGTCGTGTTACATTTAATTATTTGAGTATCAATAAAAGGCATGTTGTTTATAAGCAAGTAAATAGGCGTATGAGTAGATTAAATATAGAAATATAAAAGTAATAAAAGCATATTATGAGCCTAGGTGAGATCCTCTAATACTGTACTGTAAATTGTTGATGATGATGTTTTAAAGCATTATTCAAAATAAGTGCTCCTTGACCGATTATTTCGATAGTTATGTATAATTTGAGTTCATTTGTACATATGAGTATATTTCATTCTAAATAAATTAAGCGGTGAAATTATTTAAACACACAACCCTTCTCAAAAAAAATGTATTCATATGTTTTTACACATTTACCAAATCAATAGGAAAAGACTTAGTATTACGTGTACGTGTTTTCCTTTGTGCATAATATGTACAAGTTTCTCACCTATTGATGTGTTAAATCTCACATGTATCGAATGGAGATGAAGTTTCACTTTCATAATACCACTCATGCAGTATTTTAGCAATGCAAATATGAATCGTTTTGTTTGGTCATCTTATGCAGAGAACATGAAATACGGTAGGCGGTGAGTCGGCCATGTGCCTATAAGGAAAGTGAGACAATCGTGTGGGATGCAAAATGTCAGGCAATCTCTTCACTGAACTAAATAACTTTTGACCATCGCCAAAAATAAGATAAAATATATTATTTAAAAATTAATTGTACTTCAAGATCAGACACATATTACAATTAATAAAAAAACCAATCGACAGTGATGTTCAATTACTCAAACACGACACGAGATGTGGGCAAACACTACTTACTGACTTACGTTACCAAGTGGGCGACCATTTGACCATTTAAATAATAAATATAACAAATAAACTAATCAAGATTTATAACTCACACTCACAAGATCAAACGACTGATAGTTAATTACCTGCAAATAAAAAAAAACACATTTATTAGTTATATAATATTATTGAATAGTTTCCTAATAAGATAGTATGACATCGAATTAATCGGTTAGATAAGAAAACAATGTTATAAATTGTAATTGTGATAAGGATCGGTACAAAGTGATCTATTATTTATATATCAATAGGAGCGGTAGCAAACTAAACCATGTCATGATAAAGCATAAATGTAACGGAATAATCATTACAATAATTACTAATTATAAACATTATACAGTGGAACGTATGTAGATATAACGAAGCTCAAGAGAAATGAAAAAAATCGTTAAATTTTCCATATAACGAGGTTCAAAAGCACACATATTTAATATTTGTACATGAAAAACATAACTAAAGCAAACGTCATATTAATAAGAATAAATCCAGAATACAACGTGCGTAAATGAAGAGCACAAAAAATTCATGACATATAGTTTAAATCAATAGTATTCAAAGGTATAGAGGTTTTTATAATAAAATCGAAAATAAGCAAAACGAACAAGGAAAAATTTCCTATAAAGAGGTATCACTGTATTATGACCTCAAAAACATATTAATCTATCGGGTTGGGATATTTTAAATTAAAGTAAAAAATAAGGGACACGTTATTTACACCCTAGTTACTGTAAGACATCTGTAAGAACACTTTCATAATAAATATAACGTCATTGTGTCGTCTTATTCACATTATTATATCTTTATGTAGTGGTTAGATAAGGAAGTCTGTTCTTACAGTAACTAAGCTGTACAAATAAGAACTCTGTTGCATAGTTACAATAAAATAAAACATACTATATAATATATTCGATTAGACGAAAAGTATATTTTTCGTAGATTTATGTCAACAATAACATTGTTTTGAAAAGCGAGAAGCGAGGAAAGCATCAGGCAAACAAACATCCAACTATTGGTGTAAATATTCATCAAGGGTAAGATAATTAGTTCCGTCGGAAGAGACAAAAGCAGCCCTGAAGCGAAATTACCTATGAGGCCATTCAACCCCTGACGAGATAGGGGAGGGACATCCTAGAAACTCTTCCATGCGGAATAGTTTTATTAAATATTTAAACGAAATCGCCATCAAATAAACACACCGTGTGCTAATTGCTACGATATACACTAATTTAACTAAACAATTTATTTCCAATAAGTAGTTGAGATGATAATTACAGATTTAAAAAAAAACTTGAACAAGATGCAGTAAGGTATACCTACATATTATGTTTGATTTGAAACAAGTTATTTTTTTTCACACGATATGACCGTTCTATTGGCCTCGGGGCTTACAAATTAGTTTACTTTTTGGTCAATTTATATACATTTTCAAATGTCTGAGATTGTGTCTTGTTATCTTTGTGTACTCACGACACGATTCATTGAAACGCTAAGGGCGTTTTAATATGTAACAACCGTTAAAGCCACAAACCGAATAGTCATAGTATAATTTCCATTAAAAAAATGGTCAAGTCACACTATGAAAACATTTAGTTTTTTAAAGTGTACCACACAACTGTGTTATAAAAATAAACTTGTTTGTTAAAAGGCTAAACACACATAGAAGTAAGATAGACAAGAATATACATAATAATATATTAGATAGGAGAAGACAGGCAAACATTCATTAGGTAGTATGTAAGGCGTCGCGATAAAATAAAACAAAGGTTACACATGTAATGAAAAAAAAACACTGAATTCTCATCAATATTTTTTTGTGATAAAATTAAGCATCAAAAGACCTTTCATAATTTTCGTGTATACTTTTGATGAAGCATAAGCTTAATTGAAAAAGCAAACAACACGAATTTTCGTCGCGCACAGTTGAAACAATGAAGCCTTTGGCGGAGTATTCCCAAGGGATAATTTACAACCTAGCTTTGTGGAGCTTAATGAATTCGCAAAGTACTGCGAAAAATTTAAGAGTACTTTCAACATAGTACTATATTTGGTTTGTAATTATTTATAAAAAAAGTATCGTGAGTCATTATTGAGTAAAGCAGTCAACCAATAAAGTGGAGGCCGACAAGAATTTAATCTGCAATCTACGAAATGCGATAAGATAAACGCGAAATCCACTGTGATACCGACGCAAAACAACCACATCTGTGAGCCTCTGATAACGTATAAATCAGACATTTATTTT